>JAZGTJ010011826.1:0-16503 GCA_036877575.1 Botia almorhae
GGCTGCTCTTCAGTCATCTGGCTATAGTGTTGTTAACCAGCAGGTGGCGATATGCCAACAGTAATAAGCCAACATACTTGTATATATGTGTATGTTTGTGTTTGTTTTATAAACTCTTTTTTGAATGTATAACTACAGGTTGTCCAGTCAGTGACATCACATAAACATTCAGTCCTAATATTAATATTAGTACTGAATACTAATAAAGTATTAATATTATATATTCATGTTTATGAATATATAATATTAATTATATTAATATTATATATTCACACACATCTACAAGCCCTCATTAATGGTCTACACAGTCAACACAGAACAGTATTAGCTCATTTGTACTGCTTATAATAACTGCTTAACGTTAACTACAGCAGACCTATTTTTTGTGATAGTGATTTACATGTCATGCATCACACCATACACAAAATGCCATGTATATAATACAATGTAATGTGATGTAATATCCATGGATTGTGCTAAAGGATGCTTCATATAGACAGCCAGCAGTTCTTCTTGTAACCAAACAACAGTGGCGCCCATTCACTGCCATTAAATGGACACAAAGCCAAAACCACATTTCTCAAAATGTCTACTTCTGTGTTTCACAGAAAAAAACTTGTTCGGAGGTTTGGAATGACATGAAGTTGAGTAAACGTTGAAAGAATGTTTATTTTTTATTTTTTTATTTTGTTAATGCATTGCTTTCAGACTGAAGCTGAAATGTTCATACTTGATATAAGCTTCCGTGCTGCTAGGACCTTTCAGCTGGTCCCCCATCAGGTAAGTGTTATGGGAGGAGGAAATGAAGTAGTGATTAAGTGGCTGCCGCATATCTTGGTACACGGGTTTGTGGGCGGGGTTAAAGAGGCTGCCTTCCTCATGGTTCAGATACATCAGGAAGCCATCTTTGGTCATGTGCTTATTCTGTTTGACTGGAAAAAAAAATCATTCACTAATGTGTATTTACAAAACACTATTTCTGGTCAAAGTTCCTTCAAATGTATTCTGCTAATCTGATGTAATCCTACGTTTTCTCAGTGTAATCTGGTAATTTAAATTCCATTACCGGTCTCATCCACCTCATATTTATTGATGAGTTTATGGGCGTATTCCAAAGACACCGCTTCCCTCTGTTCATTTTGGAGAAAGTTAAGCAGATCGTCTGATGTCATGTATTCCTTATTTTTAGAACACTTTTTAAAGATCTCATCGATTTCTTCACGATGAGTCAGTAAATCGTAGAAGTATTTAATTTCCGAGTCTTCCAGAGTGCCAGACTTTGATGTGTCACATTTCTGCAAAACAACAAAACAAAACAATCCTTTGTAACAGCTGTGACATTATTTTCATGACATAATGAACTCCCACCCCCAATTGTTTCTGTTTTTGTTTTGAAATTTTAATTTTTACACATGGTTTCCCTCATTAGCTTTTCATTCTTGTAATGTAGTAAATTTACTTTTTAAAAGTAAAAATTACTGTAATACTTTTTGAAGTATTGTTTTTTTTGCGGTAAGGTGGGTTGTCTTCATTGCAAAACACTTTAATGATTCTAAAAATATTTTTTTAAATAGTTTATTATTTATTTAACTGTATTTTTTACTTATAACAACATTTCTGTATGAGTTTATATGAAGAAGATTCTTACTTTAAACAGCATCTCAGCATAGCTGTCGTCCACCTGGATATTGATTTGTCGCAAGAAATGCTTTAACTCCTTTAATGACATCTTGTTATCACCGTTCTTGTCTGCTTTGCGCATGCAGCTGTAGATCCAGCTGTTTGCGCGATGTTAGGGCTGAATATTACGCACTGGAAATCTACTCATTGAGTTATTCAGTTGTTTTTAACCAGACATATGTGTAGTTTCCTAATTAAAACTGTTTACGCCATTTAGAAGTTTCCTACAGTTATGACAACACTGGCACGTCTGAGAGGAACCTTTGAGGAATGACAGGTGAAGGATACTGTTCGCAGCTCTGCTGGCGATTGAGGTTGTGCATGCAGCTGATGACCTTTTCCAGACCCCTGACCCACTGCTTGGCCTCATCTTTGGATTGTGCAATCAGGTCCAGGTTCTTGCGTCGACCTTTGAAGATGACGGAGAAGCAGCTGTCCCCCACAGATGAGTCAGTGTACTTCTGAAGCCCTTCAGACTGACGCCCATATCGCACGGAGTCCACCTCCTCCAGGCTGACTGTGGATCAGGTGAGAGAGTTTAGCCTCTTTTAATACTTAGTTATTTGTCTTTCCTGATTTTGAGTGTGATCTGTTGACAGGTGAGTGTTTAGGGCAGGATGACAAGATAACCAGGAGCTATTTACAGCCCAAAGCCAGCGAAACACAGCAGTTCTGTGCATCTGAGACTCATGTGGAAAGTTAATATAAAACATGAGATATAACATATATAAATAATTATACCATCCATATATGTTAATATAACATCCAATAAACAGGAGCTTTTGAACATGCATAGAACTTTCAAAATAGCATTTTTAACGTTTTTGTTACTTAATAAAAACATTAGCGAAACATTTTTACGCCTTAAAATGGTTAGCTGGGTTATCGCTGGGTTAAGAACTTGAGAAAGCGCTTGATGTATGAGACAACTCGCCACAAGGCATCACGCCAGACAGTGATAAGGTGATAACCTCAGAGTTGTGGTTCAAGTCGAGAGTTATTGAATTGCAAGCACATTCCACTCACCGCTGTATTCTTTGGCCTTCACAAACCTATATTATGTAAACACATCGTCAAACACAACAAAATGACCTCTGTTCCTTTTACCTTATGAATTACGTGTGGTAGCTAAAGGTATAGAAGTGTGTATAGCATATAATTTGGTGTGTACACAGGCAGGGGAAATCCCAAACCTATCCGGCTATCTGCTCTGTTTAAACCACATTGTTTAGTGAATGTGTGAACAAATCTGGGCAAATCTGTTTTCATCTACTGTTATATCACAACAGGATTGTAAAATAATAAAGTGCAGTTAGAGAGTTTTAATTTGCTGTTATGCAAATAGCTTGATAAACCCATCTGAAAAACTGACCTTAAGGCCAGTTTAAGACAGCAAGAATTTCCAATCTGGTTTATGCTAGTTAAAACTGGGTTTAGCGCTAGTCTAGCTTGTGAGCCACAATAGCAATGCTGTTCACCAGAAAAATCAACCAGTCATTTTTTTCTTGTGAAGCTGGTTAACCAATGAAGTCAGGTTAAGACAGACAGTAAAGATGGTGAAGGTAGTTAAGAGTCCTTGTGCGAACACCAGCATAGCATCAACTCGTGATGGGAACCAGCATCTTCTGGTCTTTTCAATAGGGAACTCTCTTTTACAGCACGTTCATAATCCCTCATAAAACAATTAGGCACAATGGATGACTTAGTGGGAAAATGAGATCAGGGTTGGGCTGTGTGTACTCAGCGGACTGGAGTTGAGCAAGTACTATAGAAGCCCACAGCTGGAGATAATCTGCTGTTTCAGACGTGCCGGCCCTCACACAGGCAAACGAGAGACTGTAGGGGAACTAGGTGGATATAGGTCTCAAGTGGTCACTCTGGACACTAAAAGCAAGTCCAAAACATCTTTTCTGAATCCTGTGAACATTTTTCACATTCCACTGAAACTAGATGAGAGAAAGGGATCATTGTGTCATTATGTCCCTGTTTGTCTGATTATCCTTTTGTTACATTTATTCAGTGCATTAATGACACAAAAAACAGTGACTTTAAACAGTCTGTTTATTAAACCAGAAACTGTTTATTTATATTGTAGAGGGTGTTTTGCCAGTGCCCGTTTTGTGGTAAGGCGCTTAAAGGTAGGGCAGGTAATTTCGGAGAGCCTACCAATAGCAAGCTAGCTTTGAAAGCGTAAGATCCCGCCCTCCGTTCAGGGCACTCTCCAAAGCCACACCTCCTACAATAGTGCATGGAGGTTACAGATAAATGGTTTGACAGGCAAGCAGCACATCCTATCATAGTATTCTGACTGAAAGCAATGATTGGACGAACATTTTATGACACCTGCCTTTAAAAGTGACATTTGATGTCACCGCCTATCCGTTTGTTGGCCTCCAATGCGCTCTAATTAGTTTTAAGAAAATTTATTCTCTTGTTCTGTTTCTGCAATCAAGTCTTATCACCAGCTCATAGTTTATGCTCTGATGCGCTTTCAAATACTTCCTGTCATCCAGCCACATCCTGTATAGGTGCACTCTCTCTCTCTCTCTCTCATTCTCTCTCTCTCTCGCTATTCGCTCATGCATAAAACGTAATTCTCCAGCCCTGAACACTGAGGGTGCTTCCGACAATCCCTCAAATCTCAATATCTCAATCACGGATCAAACAAGACGCTTTATGTACAGGTCAATCAAACCAGATAAGTGATGTCTCTGGTGTTTATGTGGGCCATGAGAAATGTGACTGATGATGTCATAGCTTGTGAGCGCATCCAATAATACTGTTTGCTTAGGATATAAATCCTTCATAATATTTTTCTCGTTTTTCTTTTTTCAGATTTTTTTCAGAGTGGTTGCCGGGTTGTAGCTATGCAGTGTTTTGAGTGGTTTTTAAGTGTGTTGCTGTGTGGCTGCCAGGGAGTTCTGTGTAATTGCCAGGGTGTTGCTAGGTCCACTGCAGGATAAACTGTTTAATATTTAGAGCAAGGTGTTTTGAAAACGAATCAACACATATCGGTGCTCTTACTGGTCTGATTTTACCTCTTGTAACCTCTGTTGTATTTTACTGAGATGGGATGTCCACATCACCTTTTATTGTGTTCTGCTGAAGGCGGAAATTATTTCCACATATTTCACATGAATTATGAAATATGTGGAAATTATGACTGACACTTTAACTGAGGGAAAATCTGTTTGTCATAAAGATAATCGAGTCACGCCATGTTTTACAGAGCGTTGCGCCTGGCTGAAGTTTTTGAAGACTGAGGTGGATTCTTTTCATTAAGAACATAACAAGTTTCTGTCCAATAGGGTTTAAGAAAAGAAAACAGTCATTGTGTCAATGCTGGATTGTTTGACAGTGGGCGGGGCTACATCTGCACTAGTATTTGATAAACACAATCTGCTATGTTTCCTCAGTTTTTCCCCGCCCCGCTGAAACTTTTAGCTTGGCGATAAACTTGGCACCAATGACTTCAAGAAAATGAAAATCTTTTGTTGTCATTTGTTATATTTTTCAGCATTAACCTTTGGCTCCACAAGCAAACGTGTTATTTGAATCAGCTTGTGACTTTGAACTGCTTTTTTAACTTTTAACTACTATTTTAAGTCAGTCAGGATCAGTCTTGGGTGTCAAATACATTTTTCCAACCCTTCTGACATCATCCATTAAGTCACTGTTTTCACAACATGTGAAGAAAACAAAAAGCCTCGCCAACTGAAGTATAATGCCTGTTAAATAAATGCAAGTGAGCAGGACCAGAGGGTTTCCTCTGTGATATCTAGTGTTTGCGCTAGAATTTTGTTTGGTTTGCTGTATTTGTCATTTTCACGAGGCCTGTGGTGTTTTGTCCAATCACATGCAGGCAACAGATTAGACAGCTGCAGTCTGGCAGATAAAGAGGGCTGATCTGTGACTTTTGACCAGGAGGAACCTGAGAGGAAGCAATGGGGTGCAGAGGTTTCTGGACAACATGTGGGAAAAAGATTTTTAAGATCACAACAAAATTGCTTTTCCCTCCTCTTAGGGTTTTCTATAGTTTTTTCCACCCAGGCCTCTGTTTGATACAGATTTGATAATTGTTTGTGGGGGACGGTGAAGGGCAGGGCTGACTATATTTACCGCTCAAGGCACAATAAAATGAGTTTTCTGGAGAGCCCTTTGAAATTAGGCTTGTCTATTGCCTGCTAAAGTCAGTACAACATGGGATGACAAATCACTTATCATCAGGGAAATAAACTATGTGGCCTGCTACAGTGTATCAAGCAACGGAACATTTAAAGGGCCACATCCTGCATTTCTGAAATATTTCTTCAGTAATAATATTAGTTAAATCTTAAAAACCTCTTTGTTAAAATGGACCTTTTTGGGCCATTTTTGACACCATAAAAGTTAAAGAAAGATTATTTTTGCAGTGTAGTTCAAAGGTGCAATCCATAACCTTTTGGTTCAAAATGAACAAAAAACAGCTTTAAAGTGATCTTCTTTAAAGATCTCTCAAGATACTCACAAGTTCTGCTACTCCTGAATCTCTTGCTGGTCTGCTGATACACTGTCTTGCAGTCCTCTTTCAGCTGAAAAAATCGAGTCTTCTTCCATGAGTCAGACTTCACTTTTAACAGGTGTCCACCTCTTAGCAAAAACTGCAGGTCTGCATCTCCCTCCAGACCTAAAGGGTCCAGCAAAAATCATGTTAATGCATCAGTAGGGCTGTTCATATGACAAAAATCATAATCGCGATTATTTTAGCCAGTACTGGAATTACGATTATTTAACATGATTGCTCACTAACTTAGAAACAACACATATTTATTGAGTTTCAAAAGTAAAGATCAAGTGTACATGGATACATATGAATAATGTAAAAATAAAAGACATATACTTTAAAATAAATTGGCTCAAATATGTTGTGTGCTGCCACAACCTACTGAAAACTACAAAACATACATAACCAAGATTTTGGTAAACTACACTCAGGATGTTGAACATAGATTTACATTCACCATATGATGCAGCGTTGCTGGTAGTTAGTCTGGGCTTTCATGAAGGGGTCAAAGTGCCACAGAACACAATAATCAATTAATAATCGTTTTACCTTGACTACTTTGTTTCCGCAATCGTTGGAGACCAAAATTACGATTACTATTAATTGCAGAGCTCTATGCGTGTGAATAGATTTCACGAATGTCATAAAATGATGTATTGACAATAATCAAGGAAACTTAATTTACGAGAAATGGTCAGCTAACAATGACCTGCAGATCAACATTGTATGTTATCCTGCCAGTGCCAATGGAATTCTTAATGTAAAGACCGCAGCAAAAATAGCTTTAATGCTAAGTCAGGCAGAGGTCAACAATAGCGTTAATGCCCACGTGCATCTCTCCAGACAAAAGCAATAAGTTATTTACTTGAGTTGACATGGCATTCAGGCCAAAACCTGCTAGGTGAGCTGTCTGTATCTGTATGGTAAAGGTTACTGCAAAATCACTGAGACCAAGTTTCCTTTTTACATTTCTAAAGAGTTGTATACTGTATATCATTTACAGACATTGTAAAGTTCTACCAAAACATGAGCTTTTACTTTATGTGAGAGAACAGTACATGTATAACTGTTGTAAGTGCTTGGCTTTGTTAGTAAATCCTCAGTCACTTTAGTTCCTAACAATCCTCCTTAAACACAATGCAAAATATACATCACTGTCTTAATGTATACACTTCATATATTCCAGTTTTACCACCATTCAAATATAGAAAAGTACAAATATACTTACAATGAAAAAAAACTGTGCATGGTTTGTTTTACACCACAAACCCACAGTGCTGATATAGAGTAGTGATAAACTGATTTGCATTCCTTACAGAGATTATGATAGTGTGAACACACTACAGATCGCTGGTTTCACACCTATTTAACACAGAAGCCAATGTAGCTTAAGGCGACACACACTATGTTGTCATTGTCATGCAACTGTAACCCCAAAACTGACTGGTTGCGTAACTCATTAGGTAAAATAGGTATGTTAAATAATATTATTTTTTACTTAAAATTAACATGTTTACTTGAATGTTACTGTGCACAACAATTTCTGGTTACCTGACAGAACATTTTAGCTCATATGATATATAATTATAAAAATATATAATTTTATTCCCACAAGTCATCTGTGTCAAAGACGTGTGTCTCTGTTTACTTTTCCAAACAACTGATATATGTACAGTTATGATTAACAGTAGGATTATGGTGTTATTCAATATAAACGTGGGCCAAACTAATCCACATTAGCACAGCAATGCAAAAGACAACATGTGTGGGCATGTGGTCAATGCATGTTAATGTTGCAATAAATGATCAGTTTTTCCATAACATTTTTTCACTCTATTATAGAGTGTTTAATAAATCTGTGTGGTAAACATCTGCAACATCCTGCTGAGACACCAAGCTTTGAATACTGGTGTCCTTCAATTATAATAGTGCTGATCCAAGAATCCTAAATGACCAGCTGTTTAAACTCTGTTGTGCTGGGACTAATGAGTAACTGTGAATATTTCCAGCTTCTGAAACCTAAGGGTGTGAGCGCAACCACAACATTGCAGACAATTTTTTACAAGCTCCTGCCACAGAGGCTGTTTATAATTTGGCTGAAACGGGGCTCATATATATAATAATAAATTTGGGCTCAACACCATGATCTTATCTAACTTCAAAGCGAATACTGTGGTCTCGCATTAGTGTCACTTTATTTGCAAAATAGCTGAGGTGTTTGAAATGTAGGAAAATTTGAGAATTGAGTTATTTTACATTCAAATTATGTTGCAAATACACTGAGCATGTCAAAGTATGTGTTAAGCTGAAGACTGATTCTGGCAGATCCTGGGGGCTCTTGTAATTTGTGTGATATTTAAAGTACTGTAGTTATGAATGAACTGTAGAAATGGAGTCAGGCATGATGTGTTGATTTCAGTTGTTCAGGTGAGCATTGCTTCAGTAGGAGTCAGAAATATATAAACATGATGTTCACCGAAGCAGTTCAACAGCTTTAACTTCCAGGCAAACCAAATAGGTGGGCAATTAAAAGATGCTAAACCCTTAGTCAGTTAAAAATAGTTCAACCTTAAAGGCAGGAAACATTTTTGTTATGCTGATTAAAAGTCTCTTCACATCCTGACAGCACTCACTGAGTGGTCCTAATATATTTATATATCTTCTGTGGAAGGCACATATACTGGACCATAAAATGTTTATCCAATCATTGCGTTCAGCCCGAATGCAATGATAGGATGTTCTGCTTGCCTATCAAACTATGTATTTGCATACCTCTGCAAACATTTGGAGGAGGTGTGGCTTTGGAGAGCGCTCTGAGGTAAAGGTGGGATCTTATGCTTTCAAAGCTAGCTTGGTATTGCTAGCCCATCCGAAATGGCCTACTTTACCTTTATTAGCTATAAAATCTTAAATTCCAGTCTTGAATAATATTGTATGGACTATATTGTACTTTTATGATATTGTTTAGCTTGACAGACTTTGCTCAGAAATTCTGTTAAACTGTTGTTCTGTTGTCTTTGTGTTCCCAGTTCACACATGCAAGGACGTCATACGAGTTTAAAATGATGAGGGTGAGTAAATGATGTCAGGCTCATTTTTAGGTGAACTGTCCCTTTAAACTGGGTGGAAATCATTTCCATCTGCCCGGGGTGGCACTGTTTTTCAGTGCAGGAAAAGTTGACGATGTGGACAAGACGCTTTTTACGTAACCAGCCAACCTGGACACCGCGTTAGTGGAAGGTAATCAACAGCTGCATTACAAAAACATGGTCAGCCCACCCTCATTCACAACTGACTGGAAAACTCCCTTTATTTCATCTCTAAAGACGCACATGAACAATACACTTCTGTTTTATTCTGTATGGCTGAAATGTAATTCAACACCAGGCAGCAAAACTTCATAATGCTATCTTGGATAATTGCCCTTGACTCGCTCCTCATTGCAAACATAAAATATGGCTGTTATTTCAAAGAAACAAGACTCGGCCCAGATTCTGCTTCTCTTGATCTCCAGTAAACAATCACTGCACAGGGTGCACACTGTAAAGACGCATCCTGTGTATACTGTAGTTTTAGTGCAGCTACATACGGCAGACACAAGAAGCTTTGAGTTGCCCATAACTTATCACACCCATAACTTATTCAAGATGTATCAAGAGTGGATGGAATGCGTAGTAACCCTAGTAACCTAAAACGATTGCGTTTTTATCCCATCACACACACATTATACCGTTTCAAATCATGTATGTGTGATGCAAAGGTGACTTTTGTTTTTATGCAAAATCAAACACCGTTTTATAATTGAAGAGCTTATCTACTTAAGAATGAATGTTAATACGATTGTTATGGTTGTACAGCACGTAGTAACACGACTCTAGCAACTATGCCGTAGTTACCATGGTTATAACTGCAAATTAAGATGGATCAATGGTGTTATTTATACACAAAGATCCTATTACAGTAATCGGCCTTCACGAAGGCTAGTCAGAAACGGAATAATTAAAACGCGACCACCCGACATAAACGTTACACCCACCTATGCGTTTCCCGTTCTCGCGTGCGATGTTTTTACACTCCTCCTGGTAAATCAAGTCCTCGGACTTCGTCTTTTTGACAGATTTACATGTACAAGACATGGTCGCATTCCTCGACGTTATCCCGTAATCGTCTTATTTTGACTGAGGAAAACTAACCTTACGGGTGTAAACCGTGACGTTTGCAAACTTTCTATGGGCGGGTTTTAAAGCCGCCAAATAGTAGTATTATTTTTGTTCCGTTTTACTTGCTCTAAATCTTTCGCATCTACATATCTGATATGTTATGGTACGCGATGTGGTATTTAAATAGCTACATAAAGCCAAAACAGTAAGAACAGCATATGTGATACCAGTTTAAAAATGGCCGTGTGAAGTATCGTGATTGGACATTTTTTCAAGACTGTTTAAACACAACGCGTGTATTAGTTTCACTAGCCACACTTTGTTACATGACTTATAACTTTATAGATATCGCCTGTTGGCTAAAACCTGAAAGCCCGTCATGTACGTGGTTAAACTTGGACGTGGGACAGTGCGCCCTCTTGCGGTCGAAGCTTCGCGTGTAGTTTATTTGCATGCTGAACGTGGTTTGGTGTCTGGCATGTCACACCAGTGGTCCACGAAAACAAAATAAGCTCAGGCCCATACCACATTAAACCACGTCGTTTGCATCTGTATGTTAGTTGCGATTCTTTAAAATTGTTGCAGTTGTGATAAACATTGTGTGTTATGCTCAAATTGTGCACTAGTTCACCTGTACTGTATAGTCTATAGAATTCAAACAGGTAGTAAATTGGTAACCTGCAAGTCTTACAACTTAGGCATTAAGCATTATGAAGCATGCTAAATATGCGGTACTAAAGCAATACGCCCCAATAATTTAGTCATGTTTTTATTCGTTTACGGCATGCACAGTGGAAAGCAAAGTAAGGATTTAATTGCACAGGGGAGCTGGTTAACTGGCCTAAATTCACTGTACACCACGGCTTTCCGGGGCTTATTGCTCAAAACTGTTATTCTATGTATCTGACAAGGATTCGTTAAATAGACACATAGCAACAGAAATGTAGTTGTTGACAATAAGACTCAGTGGCGCAGTAATTTACAACGGCTTCCCGGCCAACAAAGGTTGTAAGAACGTTTCCATTAAGCAACGTAAACGTTAAAAATGTTTTATGAAAGTTCTAGGAACGTTCGAAACGTCCAGTGTTTTACACGTTGTATTAATGTTAACGCTTGGCTATAAGAACGTTAATTGAACTTTTATCCTGTAACGTTTTTAAAACGTTCCACTAACAAGTCAATAATAAGGTTTTTGGTATATATAATATATATAACGTTAAAAGGTTATACTAACGTTACTGCAAGAATGTTGGTGATGTCTTTGTGAGAACTTTCAGCCAACGTTCTGAGAACGTTCCCTGGCGGATGGGTTCGATCGCGGCTCAATCAATCAGAATCAAGGGAACTATCTGTTTTATAAAATGGATGGCATTACTTTACAAATCAGAATATATGATACGACGTTCTCAGATGAAGGACGACCCTGAGATGATGGGGAATGTTCTTTAATGGCACTATATATTGAGTATGTGTAACTCCGCCACAGTGGCAGTACTGGGTGTGCAACAGTAAACAGGATTATCATAATAAAGCGAGACGAACAGGTCCCATAACATTTTCCAGCAACGGTCGTGAAATTACATGAAGTATTTTGCAATGCGTGAAATATACACAATATCCATTTCTGCATAAATAATGCGAAACTGTAACGCATTAAAACAGCAAAGAAGCAATTAAGAGCCATGACGTTACAGCCTTAAAACTTCAAATCAAATATGTTCACTTCTCAAGCGGACCAAAGTGAAAACATGAATAAACTTACCCAGTTTCCTGGGACTCCCAATTTCTTCCATAGTTACTTTTAATTGTTATTATGATACTTTTTTCGAGTTTCGTCAATCGGGAATAGAAGTTTAAGATCCAACAGCTGCCCAGATACTGACTGACTGGACTGAGTAAACCAGTGTCCCAGATTCTTCTCTGAGGAAGGTTTATGCGCTGTGTGGGGATCCCGCCCATTATAGTAGTATGGCGCATCGGCCACCGCCTGCAATAACACACCGGTCTTTCAAGTCTCCGTTCTCGGTTCGATGCCCTAAAAAGTTTCATTAGTTTCCACCCATAACGTCTGACTAACTTTGAGCTTGCGTCTGCTTTTCCAGTCAGTTGTTTGATCATTTGCTATTCAAAGTTTTTGGCAGCACACATTTGTCTCTGACAAAAGATGAAATTAATTCAATTTCTCCACTTTTGTCCTACAGTTGCACACTTGAAAAATAAACGTTTTTGAAGTGTGACTATCTAGTTGGGGTTCCTTTCATAATCTATTCCAACTTGTTCTGTACCAACAGTAAGCCGTCATAAGCAAAAATGTAGGAAAATGTAAGTATAATCCATCTTAATGTTTAATATTTTTAATATTAATACATTAAGGGTTTTAATATTAAAGTGATTACACCCAAAATGGTGTTAATTTCTTCGAAAGATGTTACATAATGTTTCTTTGAACAAAATACACAGTCATTATAAAAACACACCTGAACTGACAATGGTATGTTTCTGTTTACTTCAGAGAGGAGATAGCTGCTGGAGTGATCTATTTTTAGAGCGAGTTATATCTGTATTTATATATTATGAGTCTATATTTGAGATTTATATTAAAAAACAATATAGATTATACGAATTATATAGATATATAATCCAGATGCAACACAATTTTTATAAATAAATCACAATAGCACTGAAAACAATGTAGGCTTTAGTAAGATTCTAGAAAAGCCAGGAAGCATCTGTATGGTTGTGTCTGTATTACAGTTGATCTAGTTTTCGATTTGAGTTACACCAATTTTTGTCAATATAGTTTTAATGCTTTCTGTTTAGTGCCTCTTTGCTGTGTGACAATGGGGATTTTTACAATTTTCTTGCCAGGCAACTCTTGGCACACCCTTTGCAAAACCGACAACCCATACCTGAGTTTAAGGTATGCGAAGGTGTGCACTGTGTGATTGTTACATTGAAAAGTAAGGTAGAAGAAATTCAACTGTATAACCTACAGTAACAAACTCTGAACTGATTTTTTAGGTAGTGATATTTTAAATAAAAAAGAAGCAAATACAACTCCACAAAAATAAATGTTGTGTTATGTCATTTTTAAATGACCAAACAAGTTGAGATCAAAAGTCGTTTCACATTACTTTCTGGTTATCAACTCTGTCTATAGCCTGTGGTTGAACTGCAGTACCTGTTACTCCTCTAAGGGATGGGTTTTCAGACTGGAGCCTAAGTGTTCATAGTTATTATATGTGTCTATCTCGCCCTTCTTGCAATATACATATTTTTAAGAATTGTTTGTGTGTGTGTTAAATCCTATTTAACCTATTTCCTTGCTCACTCGGGATTGTAATGCAGTATTTGTTATAATACAACAAAATATTAATATTAATATAGTATGCCGCTTCATCCAACATACTGTAATTGTTCTCCAATCATTTATTTTACAGTAGTACAATGATAAAAGGCAATTACTTAATTTTAGAAATGTTGTCTATAACATCACACTGTTTAAGTGAAAATGAAAAAGTGAAAGTATTTATATATAGACACACACACACACACACACACACACATATATATACATATATTTGTCAGGTATGGTAACCTACACTCGAAATGTGTCTTTTGCAGTTATCCATCACCGGTAAGGAGTGAACACACACTGCAGGTTGTGAACAAACACACCCCCAGAGCAGCAGGCAGCACTACTGCACCCAGGCAGCAATCAGGGGTTGGGTGTCTTGCTCAAGGGCACCACAGTTGCTACCTCCCGGCATTGGAATTGAACCAGCAACCTTCCGTTTACAAGTTTGACTCCCTAGCCAGTAGACAACAACTTCCCTCATTATTTCTGAGTAAGTATAATTTGATCTGTATACATAAATATAAATAGCAAGCTTGAATTTTAGGCATCCTTGGCATATTAAGTTTGAACTTGTCACTTAATCACTTAATTTATTGTTTTAATACATATTGCAAAGAAATTTGTACATTTAAAGTGCAAGTTAAGTGTCCAAATATTTTCTGAGCCGCTGTAAATGGTCTGCATTAATTGAAAAAGCTGCAAGTCGCAATGGACACACAGTCTGGTTAGTGTGTTGCAGTACGCAGTACACGCCCCTGTTGTTAAAACCCCAAAAGGTAATAAAACAATTTAAAAGCAATTACAGTACATTTCATAATACTGGCATTTTTAATAATCTTATTTTTTATAGGAATGTGTATGTCTGGCTGTATCCAGCCAGCTTCCTTCTATAATATGCACATCTGCGCCGAACTGCAGGATGATGGTTATACTTTGCTCCTCCCACCTGCACACATAGCCCAGAGTCGTCTGGACCAATCAGAGAAGACCCTCAGAAAGACCCAGTTCTCAGAGTCTGCTCTGACAGAGCTGCCCTGCAGAAGCACAAACAGAGACATACGTTTATTCGAAACCCAAGCTTTCTGCTCCCTAATGTCCAGCGTGGAGGAAAGTCCCTCATTATGCCAGGGGAGAGGCTGGAGAATAAGGCAAAAGGCAGAGGAAAGACAAGGTTGGCCGGCTGCTGAAAGTTATTTGGTTTTTAAAAACTCTGCAGATTAATTTTATTGTTTAGGGTTTATTTTTAATAGCTAAGAAAACATAATGAAATTCTCTACTCAGAATCAATAAAGTAATTCTAGAGGAGACACGTGGGATTACTGGAGTCTGTTTTTAAGGAGACAACTCTGAGAAATGGACACAGAAGTTTCCATTTGCTCTCCTTTTAATTTCATAACCTCATTACTCGTTAGTTCTTATTAAATTTCATTCCAAAATGATTAACGGCAAACAAAAAAACAAAACATTTGCCAGCAGGGTAAGAAAAATATGTAATGTAGTTTTCTCCAAAAACGAATCACATAATGAGGAAATGTATTGTTATGCATTGCTTATGTTGTTTAATGTTATTATTCTGTACACAAATAGTGATTTAAAAAAAGGGCCTTTATCATCTCCACGCATGACTTCAGTTGTAAAGGAAAGCTCATTTTCTTTGTTATTGTGTTGTTTGCATTACAGACAGCTTTATGAATGCTACAATATCTGAGCAGCTTGGGAAGGGGAAATATGATACACACTAACACTCAAGATAGATCACGCATTATATCACAATTGTGATATAAATCACATTGCTGTGCATTGTGATATATTGTTTCAGAATGTGCAAGTTTGAAAAGCACAACATTGTCACCATGACATTGCAGACCAGTTAGAGTTAATCTACAATGTGTATTACAAACCATGCTGTGTAATTACATTTTTCTCATCATTTTTAGGCATAATTATCTCACATTAGAATGCCAGGTGCTGGATTTCTGTAACGTTTCCATTTAGTAACAAAAACATAATGCCATAATCAAAAGAACAACTTAATGCCATATCCAAGCCATTAGTCTGTGATACATGGCTATGATTAGGTGAGAATAACTGTTCAGTTTATTTTATTGTGGATTACCTTCGAGTGCCCATTAACCAGACATGGATGGCAATGTACTAGACATGTCCCTCCACACCAGTCTTGAGGCTCCTGTTCTATCTTCATTTCAAATCCACCTATGTTTATCTTTACTGACTACAGTGCAGGACAAGTGTATCAGGATGAACTGACTGATAATGTCTTACGATTGATTCATGTGATTTGATTTTGACTCTATAATGCAACTAAATCACTCATTTGAGATTCTTAAATGAACTCCTCTTTAATCACTGTTGGTGTAAACATTCATTAGACTTCCCCACAGGGCAAGATCTGAATGGTGTCTTTCCAGTTCTGTCTGTTTTTAGTTCTGAATAGTTTCTTCTGTTTCCTGTAGACTGCGGTGGAGTTCAAAAACATGCCTGCGAATCATCTCCACATTGTTCAGCTGGTTTGGGTGAGTTTCTAAAGGCAAGTCTTTTAAAGTCTTTCACCATTAAACTGGGGGAAAAAAACAATAAATAGGGCCAAATCTAAGTTATCACTGAATTCCAAAGAATTTGTGGAATTTTGGTATGGCTATAATTTCCTGCAGCTTTAGGTGACAGAATGAGGAAACAGTGACATCTTCTGGTAAAAATAGAAATACTTTGCTTAGATAGGCCTACAGTACATGAGGTGGTTT
>JAZGTJ010011827.1:0-16503 GCA_036877575.1 Botia almorhae
GTTGTATTAACGTCATTGCTTGGTTATATAAAGGTTATTTAAAACGTACTTAATTCTGGAACATTTTTAAAATGTTTTTAAAATTTTAGAAATTTTTAAATTTCTAACACTTTCTACTGTTACTGCAAAAAGGTTTTTGATAACTTTGAAAGAACTTTGGCCATCATTCTGAGAACGTTACCTGTTGGTTGGGTTACCGGTGTTTGCTACATATACTTTGCGTTCAAATTCTCGTAGACGAACTCTCCGTGTTGAGAATTACAAGCTTATTAGAGACTACAAATCAACTTGTTTATTTAAGAACATATTTTCTTTAGTACAATGTGCTCGTTCAGTCAGCGCTATAAGAGCATGAATGAATGGAGCAGACTGTCTCACATATGGCCGGATGATTACACAAAGATAAATCCCTGGAAGCTGGCAAAAGACAACAAAGACTTCATTATGAATTTTCATAAGCTAAGGAAGCATCACTTCCCTGTTCCTAGAGATATCAGGAATCCTTATAGAAAACCATCTTCACCATGACAATCACTACAGCCATCATCATCATCATCACCATCACCACCACCACCAAACATGAAGTACAAACCCCAACAAGATACATTACTGACATTCATCAATTCCTAACACTCAGATTATCTCCACAGACACACCATGAACCTGCCTCAACATCACTTACACACACACACACACACACACACACACACACAAACACGATGTTGTATGCGGTTTATGAGGACTCTCCATAGACAATGTTTTTTATACTGTATAAACTGTACAGTACAAGGAAGTGTCCCTGTAAACCATTTTTACGTTGTTATACATCTTATACATGTCATTATACACGTCTTCTTAACCCACATATTCAAACACACACACTCTTGGCATGCAGATCCTGTGTTCCCTAATGCCAGAGAGATGCAAAGCTCTTCAGCATCCATCTGACATCTGACAGACTTCAGAAACTGTAAGATTATTTCTAATACATCAGTGTTGTTGTGTGTTACTTTATGTTACTAAAATCACACTGAATATTCATAAATCATATCGAATAACCGAGTAACATTAATTTGGTTATTATCAGCGGTCACATTTTCCTTTCTTCCAAATCTTTCATTACATTTTTAATTGACTGACGGCCCATGTTTTGAAACCAGCATTATCAGCAGACCTCAAGGACAAAAATAAAAGAATAAAGTATGTGACACCCCTCATTAAATCACTCTATTTGAGTTAAAAAGAACACAGATTCCTTCAAGTCTGTAGTCATTTCATTTTCTAGTTTGTAAAAGCAGACCTAAGCGTTGCTCTTATTTTAGTACTTTATAATTACGGCTTCAAAGGATCGAGAACTTTTGTAAACTTTTAACACATTCAACAAAAGTCGAGATCTGCCAGATTTCAAAGATCTGCGTGTAACTCACACAGAAATCAATAAGAGCATCTTGACTGGAGAAAAGTCAAGATACAGACAGACAGACAGACAGACAGACAGAGAGAGAGAGAGACAGACAGACAGACAGAAAGAGAGAGAGAGAGAGAGAGAAAGAGAGAGAGAAAGCGAGAGCAAGAAATGAAGGCAGAGAGGCTCCAATAAAGACTAGTAATTAGCAATTACACACTCATCAATTACAATTATCACAACTGGTGATTATGTAATTAGCAGAGTGAATCATCAGTTTTAGCCGTGATGGCTGAACATTTAGTGTGTGTGATTCATGAACGAAGATTTTCACTCCATTCAAACTACTAGCCTGTGTTCAGAGCTCATGCTGACATGTTCTGTTAAAGCTGTACAATGCAAAAATAAAATACATACAAACATACAAAAAATCCCTCCAGTGGTGTTTATGTCTACAGAAACACTGTCCTCCAACTGTATTTTCTTCATTTGTATTGGCTAGTGAGTGTGTAGCCCCCAGCCAATCACAATGCGCAGATGAGGGGCAGGGGGCGTGTACTTCCGAAAGCGTTCCGCACAAAAGGAAGAGCCAAATTTGCATGTTGTTTTTATAAACAGTAAACACCTTATAAAC
The DNA here is from genome assembly GCA_036877575.1 of Botia almorhae. Taxonomy (NCBI): domain Eukaryota; kingdom Metazoa; phylum Chordata; class Actinopteri; order Cypriniformes; family Botiidae; genus Botia; species Botia almorhae. Next base: position 2,040 of record JAZGTJ010011827.1, read on the forward strand.
ACCTTTATAAACACCTTTACTAAAATTGTTTTCAGAAACTGTCAGTAATGTCGTTGCAAACCTGTTTTTAGTTTACATATGGAACACACAAGAAAACAGCATGAAAGCTCTATAAACTATAATTATACCTTATAAGCATATCTGTAAAAATTTACATTACTAACTTGTGGGGGCATACTAGCATACAGATAACAAAATGGAATTAAAGTTAGAAAGCTCTGTTTATGATTTCATTGGTCACGTTTGACTCCAAGCTCAGCATGTACAGATGACAACCTCCATAACATTTAGACGCAGTACATTTGCCCAGAAAATACATGAACAAAAGCAATAACACATGATACACATTCTGAGGATGCTAGCACACTAAAGAACACGCTTGGGGCAAACTGTGAGTTATCTATCAGTCAAACACAGTGTATGATCAGCACATCTGGCTGTATGGTCTGAGACGGCTTTTATACTGTGCAGAAAACCGGCTTCTGTCTCTGAGGCAGCAGAGAAATGAACAACCACAGATCTGACACATATCCAGTCTCCACGTCAATTCCAATCAGCAGCCTGTGTCACTCACACACTCGCGCACACACACACACAGATTCTCCACTGCTTGCATCCCAGCTGGGCAGTCAACAGTCACTGTACCAGCCAGAGATTCCTTTTGCTCCTCAACACCTTAGGCCTAAAATTCTGTGCTGTATGTTAAAGGTGCAGCAAGCCATTTCTGAAAAACACTGTTAAAAATTGAAATCAGCTCCCAAACACAACATTGTGTGTTTGTGTCTGTTCTGTGTGTGCGTGTTGAACAGTGTTAGCACATTGTCCTGGCTATGTAAACAAGAGGAAAACAAAGTGGATCAGACCGATCCCCACAACACCATAACACTCACACAGCCAATCAGCAACAAGGGGCGTGCGCGGCAGGTGTTAGTCCTTGTCTGTGTTGGGTGTTCCCAGCTAACAGCGAACGTTCTCAGAACATTAGCCAATGTTCTCTATAAATGATCTCAAAGTTATCGAAAATAGTTCTCGCACTAACGTTTTTTAACGCTATATATCATATAATAAAAATGGCTGTAAGACCATTATTCAAACAAGCAGTAATATTAGCAGAACATCTAAAAAAATGGACGTTCCTACAATTTTTAGACCTTACAACCTTAAATCGTTAGCTGTGTTTGTTATTTTGAGGGCGGAGCAATGACGGGAGGGGTGTGTTCACAATCAAGGATCATTTAGGGGATTCATTCTCCTATTTAAATACTGTTGTTCTACGTAGTAGTTCAGCCGAAGCCCTGACTCACAGAATGAAGCAAGATACTGATCTCGGTTCAGTCAAAGCTCATTGTAGATAGAGGACAATCAAATGATGGAAGAGTTTGAGATCAGTGAGCCTTACAGATCTCAGTTCAGCCCTAAATCCAGAGGAGGTTCACAGAGAAAGACATTAAACAGGGTATTAAAGTCGTGGAGATTCAAGCGCTCTATACCTCTACAGAGCGTCCGATCCAGTCTCAGCCCTAAACCACAGCTGCAGGCTCTGACCTAACCAACCCAAACACAGGAGAAAAGTCAACACAAGGACGAGCGCATGGCGAGGGAGAGCGGAGAACAAACCTGAAGCCTTTATTTCAGCTCTTTGTAGTTCTAAAGACAACAGGCTCCTTCAGACGAACAGAATTTACACGTTTGAAGTATTACATGACCTCAGCGTTTGAGTAAACGTAATCTGTACACGATTGCGCACAACCTCAAACCAGCTACAGAAAACAGAGATGAACAGGAGTGTGTGCGAGACAAATGACATTAGAAATTAAGGTGACTGGAGTGGTAGCTACATAAGCAATATTATATATATAGAATATACATATATACATATATATATATATATATATATATACAGCTTGAAAGAGGAAACATTGTGACTTAAATTTGCCCTAAGCACCACCCTGATATTGCTTTGTGAGTGACCTGAGGTCTGGAGAACCTCCCTCTGAAACCTCAGGAGGTCCTGCACATACACTCAGAGATACTGTACACACCCAGAGCTCGTATATGGAGCTATTTCACCATGTATCACATTACACAACCCATCCATTATGAGCACTTGGGTGCCAGTCAAGGTGAGCCAACGGCATGGAGAGAGAGAGATAGAAGGAGAGAGAGAGGGAGTGTGATGGATGGAACTCGCCCGCCGTGCCTCTTCTTCTCTCCCTCACAGAGCTGGTGACTTTCCAGCCCGGCAATTATCATTGCAGAAGGCGTAATAGCCTAATTAATTACCAGTGTCAATGTGGCCTTTGTTTCACTGTAACAGGACGTCATGCCAACAGAACATCCGCTCAAAGCAGCAAAAACTCTGATGAACGAGAGCCTCCCTGACCACACACAAACACACACACACACGCACACACACACGCACACACAGCACTGAGCTAAAACCAGATCCATCATCACCTGTCCTCAACCAAGACTAACACACAAAACCTGCTGCTTCACCAGAATCTTTATCACCGCACGAGTTTAATGTGACGCGCCCGTCGCTGAGGTAAATGTTATTGCTCTGAGGTTTTGCTCTTTCACAGCTCCCGAGACTTAATGGAGATCTCAGACATGTATCATTTAGGTTTCTACTTTATCCCAGGTGAGATTCGTTTTAAACTCCTGGGGAGGAATAAAACAGGCAAAAATATGCTGAGCTATAACATTTATGCTGATCATGTAGATCAGGTGACCTTTAAAGATTGTTTTTGTACACATGCCATGGTAATACCATAGTATTCATGGAAATACCATAGTATTCATGGAAATACCATAGTATTCATGGAAATACCATAGTATTCATGGAAATACCATATATTGGTACAGCACCTAAATATGGTAATCTATCAGTGCCATGGTATTTTTTCTATATATTCATATTTATATGAAGTCTTTGGTGTTTATTTTAAAGTCTTTTGTGTATTAAAGGTCTACAGCTACTGTTTGTAAATAGAATATTAAAATTTGCCCCCTCGACATGGGCGGGACACAGCCCGAAGGACACACCCACTGCCCCTCACCTAAACATTGTTATGGCTGGGGGCTAAACGCTCACCTCTAATTGGAAGCTTAAACACGTCCTGAGAGCCCTCTTGGGAAACCTCAGAAAGGACGTCCCACTGGAGCCCAGCCAAAAGAACTTCATAATAACGCAAAAATGTCGCAGCCACTGTTCAAGCAGCCATCAGAGAGTGAAATATTACGTGTCATTCCTGTCACATTCCCTACATTTTTACATCTGAGCTGAAGCAGCAGTACACAGGCAATCAGATTGAAAGAGAGAGAGAGCGAGCGAGCAATACAGCGAGGCAGCAACAGAGAGAGATGGGCCGCTCAGTGACTGATGAAGGCGCTACGGAGGACAGCCTGCGCTCAACGGCACGCGCCTCAGTGTTCTGCAAACGCGCGACACAGCTGCATCTTTGAGAGGAGGAACTAGAAAGCAAGCAGTCAGTCAGAGAGAGTATATTTGGGGGAGCGTTTGAGTATTTGTGTTTACGTGCACGTGTGTGTGCTAGCGTAGCGCTTTATACCACGCAGGGCCCGAGGCAGCAGGGCTCATCATGAAGCACATGGAGTCTAATACGAGTCTTCCCTGCTCTTCGGCTCCCACTGCGAGGAGAGTTTTGCATAATTAATGACTGTTGATGTTTCCAGGTATTCGCCCGGCAAATTCACTTCAGACCGGCTGCCACGATCGCGTCTCCGGCGAGAGCGACACCGGAACAGACAGCTAACATTACCGCCATAAACAAGCAATTTTGTACGGCGTCCTCCGTCATTATAGTGAAGTGTTCCGGGGCGACAGTTCGAGTCACTTTGGAGACGAGAGCGAAAGGAAAAATGATGAAAAAATAAAGACGAGGCAGAGAGCTTTTCGGTGTCTGCAAACCTACAGAGGCCTTTGGTTTCGTGTTCCGTGACGCTTCGGTGAATTCAAACATGTCAGCTGAGAAACGCAGTCTTTTGTGCTGTCAGAGTTACCAACAGACTCCGGAACAGATGAGAGAAACGCAAAAATAGCGAATTCACAAAAATGTATCCAGGGATGTGCAAAAATACATATACATTTGCAAATCATAAATGTAATCAGTGTGTTTTCTGAATGACTAGTTGATTAGTCCGTCTTAAGCAAGCCCAGCGTAATTGCTGTGTGGTAATGACCACTACACACACAAACACACACACATAAAGAAACACACACACACACACAGAAACACACAGATGTGCTTTTAAGGGGAGGCTCACACAAGATAAACTCCTGAGCAGCTAGACGGAGCACAACAGAATGTGACAGAACGGACAGTTTTTAAAAAATGTTTTCTAAAAACTATTTTTAACTTAGCGCGATATCCTAAACAACAGCTAAGCGACAGGCTGAAAAAACAGCCAAATACATTTGTAACGTAGACCACATGCACCAATGTGCAGCACTTCTACAGTGTAAAACAACCAATAAATATCTATTATATGACTAAGTATACCAATAAAAAAATAAGTAAATATCTGCATGTTGTTAATAAACGAAACAATCACAGTCCACGTGTAAAACTGAAACCCACAGTTGGTGCATAACAATAGGAGCTCTGCAGCGGGCGATTTAAAATGCGTCAGTAACTGCTCTGAAATTTACTGTTGAAGGTGGCGGATTTGTTACCCAAGTGCTGCTTTGATGCTTGTAGCCGCGATGCTTTAACGCGCATGAATTCGGAGCAACTTCTCAGAGAGGGTTTACCGTGCTGACAGCTAAAGCGCAGCGCACTAACAGCCCCTCCGAAAAGTCTCCTAAATCTTCAACTTTAAAGTCCTAAAGCGCTGAAAATATTAAAGCCAAATTAGAAATTAATCTGAGTTCATTTGTCAACCACAGTAATGGGTGGACGACTAGTTAGCCATCCTGACCCGTGCCTAAAATCCCTCAGAACTCAAAACGATGAGGAGAGCATTGTGGGTCATCTATAAACCTCGGTACGTGGAATTAAACATTTAAAACACCTCCCCCGCCTCAGCCAGGCTATTTTTTACGACATTATCCTTTCAGTATTAATTTGCCGTGCCCTTTAAGGCTTTTTGATATCATACATTTTTCAGGAAAAGATATCCTTCCTCGTTCGCAGCTCTCACGTCGGGCTGTCAAAAGACTCGGGCTGAGCGGGAAGGTGTGTCATCACCTGCTATAATTAGCAGCCGGTGGAACAAAGAGGTATGAACCCAGACCTGAGCGTTCGAAGAACTCCGTCAGTTTGTGCGAAAACATTATATCAGAAGGCAAACGAATTAGAAACAGCTCAACTAACGCTGCATGCGTGAATGATGTCTGCTTGCTTTAACGACGGCGGGTTATTTTAAAATCCCGGCACGTGAAAAATTATGCGGATCGGCTGGTGATAAGCAGCTAATAATTTCAAGGCACTTAGGCATGTATGAATATGACCTCTGAGACCCCCCCCCATGCGGTATAAATCAGCAGTGAACAGAACGAGACCCAGAGGAACTACAGAGACCACTGATGAGTCCCATAACTCTCCAGGCTGGGACTTCCTCAGTGACCACTTGGACAGCGGCCAAGCCTCCGCAGAGCGCCGCGTCTTTGTGCCAAACTCTAAGAGCCATAACGTAAATTCACTCTGTTTGTTTAATGCTTTATTCTTGGCTGGACACCTTTGCTATAACGGCCATTTCTCTCCGGGACCGAGATGATGCAGAGTTCCTCCCGACGGGACCACATATATGAAGAGGTTTTCATAGTCAACATCAAATCAAAACAGACCCTATTTACTTTAGTGCCCCATTTACTTCAGTTCCTTCAGTTCCTCGTAGAATATACCATTTCAATCGAACACCAACTAAACAGCCTACGACAGGTAACTCCGCCCCGCTCTCACACCATTGGTGGACAGAGAAGTTGGACTATTACAAGAAACAGAGCAATGTTTTGATTTAAACTCAGCAGAAAATCAAATGATCAATGGTTTGTTTATACTGTAGTTGTCTCTGGTTGACAGAGAAGTATTTTAACATCTGAAAACAAGGCTCTTCAGCTTTAAGCACTGGGAGTTTTGGTGGTAACGCGCTGGCATGCGCTAACAGCGGCTAATGAACGTGCACTCACTAACCTCACTATGGACGCATTCATTTTGCTTCTGGAGACTAAGAGCTTTATCCTGATTACCAGTAGCATGAAAATAAAAACAGAATTATCACTGACCACAATAAGACACTCAGATAAGGGCTCTGAAACGTTCCACTGAACACAGCCATAAACAATAAAAGAGATTTCACAAAAGTCCAACAAATATATATTTCATGTGACTAAGGTAATTGTTAACTAAAAGCAGTTACAATACAAACTGTGGCTGTTAAAATCCATTTAATAAAATGATGTTTGTAAATAACAGGGTGGAGTCCCTATAGCAGAGTGCTATTATTGTTTAAAAGTGTTTGTTATTGTGCTTCTGTTATTGGCTTCTTTAGATTTAGTTATTTTAAAAGTGTTCCGCAGCGAAGCGCAGGTGAATTCTGCGCAGGTGACGACCACAAACAAGCATGTTTCTATTTTTGTGTTGAAAAAAAACGCAGTTCGAATTTAAATGACTTGTCATGCCATTACACATTTCACCTCTGATCAAACAACCCTTCAACTCTCAGTACAGTGTCTTCTGGGTCATGAATCCTGTGCAAGTAAACTGGATTAGCTATCAACTAAGATAATGGTAAACTCATCCTCTTTTCTGCCTGCTAAAAAATCTCATTTACGAGGACATGCGTGATGAATAGTTGACAGATTTTCCGACGAGGATACCAATCTGCATGGCTTGCAAAAAGACGATTAAAGTAATTAAATGTATATTAAATTCTTGTGAATCATTTGCAAATTTGCAAAAACACTTAGAGGTCTTCAGATTGGTACAGAAAGCGTACACTAAACAAAGCGGAACGCAGCCGAGCGTGCAGGATGTGAAGACCGAACAGAGCACTTGTGTGACCGCATTTGTGCGCGCGTGTTTGAACTGCGTGACTTTTCACACTAAGTTGATTTAGTCAGGGAATAGATGTCTGTCCACTGGCAAAAACTGGCCTCAATATGAAATGTAATAAAACTGCTATATGGCCACTGTCTGAAAACCTGTCATACCTCACATCTCTGCCTGTGAAAGAACACACACACACACACACACAGTGAGAGAATTGTGCACACAATTACAACAGCAATGCCGTGTTTTTGAAGCTTAAACAATAACCAGTAAATTACACTCAAGTCTAAATTGCTAACTTAAAGCTATTTAGAATGACAATATAATTTTAATGAAACAAAAAAGATCATTACATTTAACACATAAAATGACACTAAGTAACTAATAAAACTAAAAACACAAACAGTGATAAACAACAAAATTTAACAAAATAAGTGACACATGAAATCACAGACAATAACTTTTGTGTAAACGATTACTAAACGAACCAATTTGCAGAAATAAAGCAGACTTCCCAACACTAGCAGAGCGAGCAGGTTCCAGGAAAGTGTGTTTGATTATCACCTTGGTTTGCTCACTCGCACGGCTGCAGGTGTAACACAATGTGACATAAAAACAGCAATGTAGCATTTTGTGGCGCTACACTGTGACTTCTTGGAAAAAGTAGCTCGCTCCTAGAAAACCTCCAGTATATCAGGATAAGAGCTGAGCCCCTGTCATGCTACTGTAACGTGGAATTCCAGTAGAATGTTCCTGTAGCTTAGTTGGTAAAGCATTGCGGTAGCAACGCAAAGGTGATGGGTTCGATTCCCAGGGTGCATGTGCACTGACAAAATGTATAACTTGAATGAACTGTAAGTCGCTTTGGGTAAATGCGTAAGTAAGTTCAACACTGCAAACACACACAAAATCATAACTCTAATCCTAACCGCCTTCTTCTGATAAGACAAAATAAAAAAAAAGTCGTAGGGATGTAAGATCAGTACAAGACTAACGTCGAAGCTCCACAGCCGAACAGAACTTTGAACCCGTTCTCCGGTTGCTCCTTTCACACCCGTCTGTGGTCAATAGCATCTTAAGAAAAAAGAGACCCCTTGACACTAATCCCTCCAGACCCAATTAAAAGGGTGACAATCACCATTACCACGGAAACCAGATGGATGAATAGGTGCCACTTTAATTGAACTAAGCATTTCCTCCACAGGAAACATGGATAAGAGATTATTAACAGGTACAAACATATTGAAGAGCACATGTTGTTACGCAGAAAACCAGTGTTATTTTCTCCTCTCATTTGAATAAATGTATTAGGGGATAAAGGTTAGGAAAATAGATTTGATCATTTTTTTATTATTGTTTATAAGAGGTTGCTGTATGTGCAAACTCACCTAGGACACATCATATATGTATAAGGTACATATGTATAAGGTAAGGTACATTAAAGATAGACAATATGTATAAAATAAGTAGGAATGTTTGCATAAACATGCAGTTAGGGAAAACACCTGTATATCACAGACATATCGCTAGAAATGTAGATTTTGCCCGGATTATGTAGATTATTACTTATGCCTAAATATGAGCCACAAATTAAGATTGTAGTATGATTTTCTTTAAAGCTACTTTGACGTGACGTGTTTTGTGAAAAGTCCCATACAAACAAAAGAAACTTATTTCAGCAAAAATGACTCATCTGAGCAAACACCCCAGATGAAAGAGGCTGTAAAAGTAAACACACACATCAAACGAAATTTCCAAGAAAGATTACTTGTGTTATGGACACTACTGCCTGTTTTTCTAGAAGATAATTCAGACAAATCGTGTCTTTTCTGTTTCCGTTTTTAAATGTGTCTTTTCTGTTTCCGTTTTTTTAAACACTCTTTTTTTTCTGTTGGGTGCCACGCCAGCTTCACACGCAGCCAAATGTTAATTAGTATTGTGCTTAATCCGATATTGAAGAGCCCCAAACTGTCAGGTCATATTATAAACAATCGGCCTCAACGTTAGCACAAATGACACATCGCGGCGCTATCTCGCCCCGCAAAACGCTCCCTAGGTACTAATTGGCCTACTTTATGCTCTCTGTCTTTGAATTGCCATTTCTTTCTTAGTTTGGGGTATTAGTCTTGACAACCATTGATCTGTTATGTGCTGCATTCTATATTTTCCGGGATAAAAGAAGGAAATGAAATGAACGAATTAACTCGTTGCGCTCCGACTCGGCGAGAGGCGCGACTAGCTCTCAGATGAAGAGCGAATAGCTTCGGTGCGAGTGCGGTCAGGTCTGCGAAAATGAAGGATTGCATGTAATTTGAGGAGAGAATAAAAGTTCAAACACTTTGCCAGCAGCAAAGTAAGTAACTTTTCTCCTTTTAAATTATTTAAGATTAGCAACATCACCTTATCAATCTATCGATCTCTCAGCAGAAAGATGAAAATGGAAAAATAATGAGGGACTTTGAACGCGTGTAAAGAACATCAATGTGCGGAATTTAATTATCTTCTGTGGTAAAAAAAAATTGTTGGCTGTTTTCTAAAACAAAAAGAAGCAGTTAATATTTTTTCCTTCTCTGCATATTTTAATTACCAGATCAATCATAACTACGTACGGCGCGGCGCTTGCGAGAGAAAGCAGAAAATTGCGAGTCTAAATGAAAAACAATAGATTTACTTTAAAGTCGGAGCTCTTTTGAAGTCTAAATTAAAATTTCAGGTACCTTTAGGAGAGGCGGCTTCTAAAAGTTATGATATTCAATTAATGCGTTTAGATTCCACTGAAATTATTTTTCACAGCTCGACATCATGTTAAATCAAAACTCTTGAGATTCCTCACTTCTGTTGCCCTAAACAGACAGAGGGAGTTCAAACCAGCTGAGGAATCGCTGGAAGTCGGGGGGAGAAAAATAAAGAGATCCTTTAGCCAAATGAAATTCTGTCTGAGATATACAACCATTGTTCAATAAAACACCATCTACAGCAGCCGTCGTGCGCAAATTGTTGTATTCTACAGGATCTGCGTGTAGAACCACAACTTGTGAGTTATAGTTGGACCTACTGAGTTTGTACGCACTGCGTACGGTGACACATAATACCAGCTATCACTTAGTCGGTTAATGGGTAACAGTTAATGGACATTACATTACTACATTTCCCAGCATTCTCTGCAGCAGCACAAGAACAATAGAGCACACAGATAAATCATCAAACACACCTTAAAGGTGTAATCGCTCATGCTTATGATTGCAGGCCAAACATAAGCATGAACATGCCCATGTTTACAAACATTTACAAACAAGTATGTCACAGTCAGCTGTCACCGTCGTGTGTGTGTGTTTGGACGTGCGGTTTACGACCGTGTACCTTTAAGATCTACGGAGGAGAAACAGCAGCAGCACATTTGGCTTGAGCGATCACACAGTGCTGTGCAAACACGTCACCGCTTTCATTACAAACAGAAACGCCACTCTCGGACTCCCACGTTCTGCAGGAGCGTGTCCCCCCACCCAGTGTCTCCCAGTCTGTGCAAAGGGAAACTGATGTTTATTCCTTCTGGCATGTGCTCGGCCAGCACACCGCCACCCATTTCACAGCTTTTTATTGGCTAATTTGAGCGCGTTTGTACTAGCGAGCTGCGTCTCACTCCGGAACCGCAGCGTATATCAAAGGCCGCGAGAATCTGTCCGTGTGTCTGCGTGTCACGGAGCTGATGCGGCACGCAGATTTCTGAACATGGAGCATCTGCTTCATAAAATCAACTCTACATTATTCTTCAGTTTGTCAGAAGATCCGTTCAGCTCTCACTGTAAAATGAAAAGCATTTAACATTCAAATGCCCATGAAATGGTAGTTGTGACTGCATTTTTTTCTTCATGGTAATGCGTTTTTAAGTGAAAGATTCCAGCTTCTGGAATGAAAAACAATATAGGGCGGGACTTGATTTTGTTCTTCTGGAATTCATTGGATCTTTGGAAGTTGGAGGGATAGAAACTGCCTGGCTATTGGACAGTAAATAAAGTCCCACCCCCGGGGACAGACATATGTCATCAAGAAAATAGTAGTTGTTTCATAGAGGGGGGGGGTAACGTTTTTAATTAAAAATCATGAGGGCACATGAATTTAAAAGGTACTGACATGCACAGATTAATAATTTACAATAAACACCGAAATAATCAATTCTCATTTCTTGGTGACTAAAGATTTTTACTTTTCTACATACGATTCTACATACACAATATTCTATTTGTCATTTGTTTTATTTTCATTGTCTTTTTATCTTGTTTTTGAACAGCATTCAATGAAAAAGCATGCGATGCGATTATCGGAATGCTAACATACTGCAAACTAATGCTATATAAAGAGGCATCTGTCTGCCTCTATTTTCTTGATACTAGAATGACGAGTGTTTTGTGTGTGTGTGTGTGTGCAGTGCGCCGATGCTGCGTCCGCAAACACGTCTAACATTTGCACTGTGGTGGCGTCACTCACGTAGCATCTCTGAGACCTCGCGCTGCCGGGACAGTAAAAATTAAACCCTCCACTGACAACACCCACGAAATGTGCTGAAGCGCATCAAATCCACCTGGCTACAGCGAGAGACCTATTTATAAAAACACACACGTTTACTTATCTGTCTAAATGGGGACATGCCATAGACTGCTATTGTTTTTATACACAGCTAATTATAAACATTAACCTAATCCTAACCCACACTCTAACCCTAACAGAAAACTTCCTGCATTTTTACTATTTAAAATTTTTTTTTTTTAAATTTACTATATTTTATAGCGTTTTTTTACAAATGAGGAAGTCCTCAAAAGGAGGTTTTGCCCAGATTTGTCAGGTTTTGCTGACTTTTGCGTACAAATGTGTCCCCAAAAAAAGGTCAATTCACACACACACACACACACACACGGCTTGTAGACATGCCACTCTAAATGACAAATGTCTCATCCGTACGCATGAAGACAAGGTATTAGTTTAAGCAGCATAACAAACCGGCGCTCACCGGAGAGACACGATTAATAACGAATATCACAGGTGCAGACCTAAAAATCACACACATCGGCAGAAATTCCACATACTGATGTATACAATGGTAAACATTTTACATTGTGTCAATCACGGCAGAATATGTGTGGAAATTAAATTACATTTTTCTTTTATCATCTTTCTTGGGATGTGCAGAGCCAGGAAAGTGAAGTTTACGTACACTAACTCAACTACTACACCAGACACGCTGAGACCCTTGTGCGGGTTCAAGTCCAGCCTGCAACGCGCAGGAAGTGTAGTTCACAAAATAATCCACTTTGAACGTTTAGCTGAATTCAATATTTCTATAGTGCCTAATAACAAAGGTTTTTTTTCCCCAAACCAGTCCAATGGAAATACCCCCGTAATACCCTCATAAACTCAATACTGTTGCTCAGGGCAACAGTGACAGATAATCTCAGTGGGACGCTGTGAGCCTCATGAGATGTTCATACAGCCCTCGATTCAACTCACTGCATGGACATTTAGTCACTAATGCAAAACAGCAAGCGGTTCAATGCATGTTTACCGGGTCTGAAGTCTCCGTGTCAAATTAGTTTGACACGCGTTGAGACAATGAGGCAACTTGTTAAACGAGGAACAAATTAGCGCACTTACACAATCATGCTTTTGGTAAGCGGTATCGTATCCGCAAATAGCAAATTCGTTTCTGATGCATCGTGCTTTATATGCCAATCTTTACACAAAAATGACCATGGTGCCACCATGAATGGGTCACGGTAATGCTAGGATCTGGTCAAATTAACATATTAATACAATAAAAGGAAAACTAATACAAACTTGGTGCTTATTCTTCAGCTCTTTGGTCTAAAGCAAATATTCTATATAAAAATAAGCTGTATCAGCATTTACACGTCTGTATTTCTGTTGCTGTAATTGTTTTAGACGATTCTGCAAACATTTTGTAAAAACAGTTGTGCGTTTCGCTAAAGAAGGAATGTTATACGAGTGTTAAACAACACGGGGTGTTTATGCAATGACCGATTTTTTATCTGCAGGTGAACTATTTCTTTCAAGTGCAGCAAAGCAGAAAACGCACTATGAGAGATTATGCAGGGCTAAACCTCACACTTCCGTGAAACGCAAGCGTGAACTTTCCCCACATGGGCTTGGAGAGTGTGAGGAAGAAGAGACAAAGAGAAAAGAGGGAAAGATCACACCCTGCTAACACGTGCTAGACACGGGTGATAAAGTCGGAAGGAGAGTCCCGGCTTCAGGCCTGCTGAAACCTATTTATATCAGCTCAGTGGACTGCGGCCACAGGCGTGACAGGAATATCTAATCGACCTGCTGCTCGTGAGCCTGCTAGCGTAGCTCAGTCCGCGATAGTCATTAGCACGTTAGAATGTGTTCTTTCACTAAACAGGGACGCTGAGGTAGAATCCAAAAGTAGCCAGAAATACATTTTCTGAAAGAAATGTACAACATTATACAATACAACAATAACTGCCATGATGCGAGGGTGTTGTGGGTGGTTGCCAGGGTGTTGCTATGCAGATGCTGGGATGTTCTGAATCAAAAAGAGAACGCACTTGGTCTCGACAATAAAGATAACTCTTAATCAATAAAGTTTATGCGTGAGCTATAGAGCCAGCACTATAAACGAGGCAGAAAAATTTGAGGTAACATCCCTCAAATACAGCAATAACATTTAAGGTACACCGTGTTACCTCTAAACCTCCGTAACATCTGGGGATTACAATCTGCTACTCGATACATGCTTTAAGAACTTCCAAATGTGTTTGGGAACTGAATTAGAGTTTGAAAAGAGCTTTTAACGAGATTCCCTTGTTAATATTTGAAATATTCATATTATCGAGTCAAGTAAAAAGCTCAGCAGCAACTGCGGTTAAACTGCAGTGATTCGCAATTAAGTGTCGAAAAGCTTTCGCAAATGTTTCTGTGCGAGATGAGACAAAATCACCTGCTTTGCACAGTAACATTAAAACAAGATATTGCCTTATGAAACACACACACCTGTCCCTCCGCAAATATTTCAAGTGGCCTCATTTAACCCAACACACAGCGGCCCTGTTCCAAAACCTAGTAAGATGCTACCTAGACAGCATTTTAATGCATTACAGATGTGCTCGCCACATGAAGGCTGTTCCGAAAAAAGCAGACGGTAACCTTCTAAGTTTGCATTATGTATGACCTTTGTGCAAAAGGAAATCGCAGAATGCATCGTAGAGAGCAAAAAATCCATTCATCCAGAAGAGTCGAGAAAAATATGACAATTTTAAACTTACTTCAGTCAACACAAAAGTACGGCTGTAAGAAATAGTTAATTTACCCGAAGTCTCCTACCCGATATGTCTATATTTATGCTAAAATATCCTACTGTTAGCTTAGTCGATTGTAAGTTGTCTCATGCTAATTGCGCGACATGCAGCGCTGCT
>JAZGTJ010011828.1:0-16502 GCA_036877575.1 Botia almorhae
CTTCCTCCACGCACTACACACCCCCTTTTTGTCAATAAATCCACCCTCCGGGGTATCTTTGCACCGCCTATCGTGTCGTGTGATTCCTCACCCGTGACAATATGTTAATGTATTAACCAACATTAATGAACAATGAGTAGTACATTTGTTACAGTATTTAGTAAACTGTGTTTACTAAATACTGTGGTACATGTTAGCTCTTGTGGCAGTTTTTCACCGTGGTATCAAAAATTGTTATTAAATATTGGTATTTTTCAAGGTATCGGATCGAAGTTAGAAATTCCAGTATCATGACAACACTACATTATTACACTCTTGCTTCATTTAGTATGAAACCATGAATATGCAAATTATTCCCCACCTCCACCTAATCGCACCAGCATGGATTATGTGATTCACTCGGCCAATTACAGTGAACATGACACATTGCCAAGTAAATATTCAATATTGTTTTAATTTAACCATATATGTTTGTATTAGAAATTGATTCAGAAGAATGACAGGAATGACTTATACAGGTCATCTACAAGTCCATGTATCAGAATGGTAATGTGTTTTATGTATCACACTCTGCAACGTTGCACACATAATGGAAATTGATATGATTAGCCTTTAATTTGATCAAACAGCTAATAATGTGTTGCTAATGTTACACAAACCATGTTACCATTTGCCAACTCAGGGTCAGACATCATAATATACATCATATAAATAATTTAAAATGGTTTTCTTCTGTGAAAAAAAAATATGTTGTTGTGGTCTCGACCGATGAACTTGCACATGGTTCCATTAAAGCATATTAAAAATACCACATAGACATGTAAACAACTTAAAAAAAATTAACGACAAGGGGTCTTTAATGTTTATTTTATTTTTGAAAAATTGATTTTGTAATTGTTTGGCTTTTTTATTTATGTTCACCTTCTTTTGGACCATTTGCCATTAAACATTTTGTGTGATGAATGTTGCAGATGTGAGGGTACACCTCTAATTTTATAATATTGGGTTCAATTTTGTACTGCTGACTATATCATTATCCAGTTTTTGAGGAGTTGTCTTGGGGTCTTATGAAACAACACCCTAATGGATAAATACAAAAAAGCTAGAAAAAAGTACATGAATGTTTAAATTTAAATTCTCCATTCGCAAGCATGCCCTATAGATGGAACAATGAAAAGAGGTAAGTATGCTGATTTGAGGTATTACAACAACCTTGGAGCACCTTTGTGTTAATGGTTTTTCCAAAGACCACAAGACCAAAAGACAGTAAAATACATCAATGAGATACCCATACACCAATTTCTAAGAGCTCTAACCTTGTATTCCACTCTCATCTCAGTGACCAAATCTGTGACATCTTCTTTCAGCTATGTAACTACAGGTTTGCACAATTAATAGGCAGCACAGATGACTGAAATCATGACTGTGTGTTGACAAACAGCTGACCACAAATTTGCCACACAATCTGCAATTTGAATCTCCTCCACAGCACTGTAAAGGTTTCTGTAAAAGTTATGTAATTATAGGTACAAAAAAGTTCTCATACAAAATACATAACAGACATACATGTACATATACATTTTTTACCCTTGTTCAAATGTTGATGAATCTAGATTGTTCCAAATTAAGTTTAAACCAGAACCCCATAATACCCTTGACTAAACTATAATGCACATTATTTTGTTATTCAAAAAAATAAAATGCTCTGAGAATGTTGGTGTCACTGACCAAAAACATTTGAGATCTCATGACTTAAGCTAACTTTAATTTCCCTTACTAAGACACTTTAAACAGGAAGTTAAGAGGCTGGGTCAAGTTACAGTGTTCTCATTAGCATTTATGCTAATTGTCTTTTCAAAGATTTTCAGATTATACACTTAAAAACCTACCATGTTTTTCCCCAAACCACCTTAGCTTAAATAATGCCTAAAATATATGGTTGGGAATGCTATTTTCTCATAGGTTTATGTCTAATATCATTGTTGAGCACATTTTCTATTTTAATATGTGCTGCACCCCATAAAACCCTTCATGCTCTCCAGAGTGCCACAGTACGTGTCCCTCCCCCCGGCCTGTATTTTCCAATCATGCATCACACTTTTCCTCTTTCACCCCACATATTCTTCTCTTTCCACTCTACATCCATCTGTCCCCTTTCGCTGGCTCTATTTCCATATGTCCAATGATGGTCAGACTTCACATTCTGGCACCCTGAGCCTGCACATCAAAGCCTCACTCAAAGCTTCCAGCAGAGAGTAGGTGGCCCCAGCAGAGTCCCTTTAATAATGCATTCTAACAGCAGAGCTCACAGTGCTACCTTTCATATAAACAGGCTCATTGTAGAAGACATGCAATTGACTACTAAAGTTCAAAGCATGCAGTTTAAAAGAAATAGTTCACCAAGATATGAACATTTATATGAAAAATCATTATCACACTGTATAAAAAATATTTTAATCACCCTTATGTCATTCAAAACTTGTATATTTCTTTCTTCTGTGAAACAGTTACATTTATTTAGCAGATATGATATGATAGGATATGATCAGTAGCTGTCAATATTCACAAACAACAGAGTACAGTAAAAGAACTGTACAAATAATACATATGATTTATGCAGTACATTAGCTAGAATTTCAATATAGCACTAGTCTGGCTTGGTTTTGATCTAGTCAGTGGATTAGCATAGCCTTTCTGGTTAAACTGGTTGACAACATATAGTGGTGACCAGCTAAAGTGAGCTGGTCTTTATCAGCAGGGAATTCATTAACAATCTTAAATGTGTGCTTTTAAATGTGTGTTTTAATGATACATGCAGGAGCATGCTTGTTTGAATACAACAAACAAAGCCCTTTGTTTGAAGCAGAAGAAGCTGTTCACAAATTTAATTGGTTCTTGTGATTATCATGTACCATGTTTAAAAATATGAAAGTTGGAACAAGATTCAAAAAGAAGAAGACTTCTAGACCGTCTAATGGGGGCTGCCATGTTGCACTAGCCAAATACTGCTTACTTTAATTCAGTAACTACCCTGTTATTGGACTCTTTCACTCATGGAGTAAATTAATCTTAGATGACTGTTATCACTGATCTGCCAGGTGCCATCCACACCCAATCACCAGCCACCATTCAGCCAAGCCCTTTTCAGTACCAATCACGAGACACCAGCTCACCTGAGTACTGTCACCCGCACCTGCAAGCACTCATCACCTCATCAACTCACCACATCTTGTTCACCCGATTGCCAATCACAATTAAGTTACAGCAACTATAATGCCATTCCCAGTCAGTTTATTCTGCCATCAAATTCTAATCACTGCATTAAGATCAACTTATCTATTTCCTGTTCATGTGCTTCTATAAACTACCTTAGTGTACATATTGTAATGACTGTGTCAGTATCTAAAAATGTTTTACATTGTGTCAGTATAAACTCAGAATGACACTCAGAGCAAATAAAAAGTTTTTGAGTATACCCACATGCTTTTTTCTCACACAAATCTATTGTATAGTTTCAGAAGACTTGGAAAGAGATTTTGAAATTTGTCATAGATTTCCTTAACAACGCTTTTGTGGTCTTTTTGTTGTCGTTATAGTTTGACAGTTCCTGTTCTCTGTTTGGAACAACATAAGGGTGTTGGTAATTAATCAAAGGTGTTTGATTAATTATCTAGTTTTTGTTTTGGATTGGACATCTTGTTCCAAAAGTCAATGTCAAACCCGTGCAAGTGTGTATGATAATGCACTGCTGTGTGATTGAGCCCTATGTGTGCGTCATTAGCTCTCAAGGTCACTGGCCCCGCACAGGTACCTGCACTGTAATGTGTCATTTGTCGAGTGGGACAATAACTCCACTACATTTTAAATTAAATTACTGCCACAGAAAAATTACAACTCACTCCACGAGCTTTTATGTTCTTTAATGGAGGAGAATAAAAGGCAGAGGGGATAAAAAAGTTTTTATTATCAACGCTTGTCGTTATGCAGTAGATATAGTGTGACTTTGATGACATTGTGGTATGGTAAATAATAGAGTAAATGCATGAAAACCGGAGAGAAAACAAAGTAGGCATTGTGAGAAACAATGAGACGTAACAGTTATTGCCCTTTGTAGGCCAAATTTCTCATGGCTTGGCATTCTTCTGATGCCTCAGATCTTAAAGTTTGCTATGAATAGAGAAATCGACTTTGATCATCACATTTAAAATAATATAAAAACAATGACCTCATGTAAAATGCCATGTGATTTGTTGGAAAATCTGAAAGTAAATTAGTCTTGACCGATGTTGCTGTTGGCACTAAGTCCTGTCAGGTCTAACAATTGATATGTTATTCAACAGCAATGATAAAAATGTGACGAATCAATTCAACAAATGAAACATTAAACTGCTAGGTGACTGGGAGTATTGGAGGTTCAACTTTCTATTTGGACTTGACTTGAGACAAAAATTTACAGTGTGTGGGTCCTACCAAAGGGCAAAAGGGCTGTCTGGTTAATATGGGCCAGTTACCACTGCTGATAAATGCCATGTTTTTTTTTATCCCATTTGCAAGCAACATACAAATCATAAAATGTTATATTGTAGCATATCTTTTGCCGGTGACCAGTTTAGTCTTTTTTTGGAGGGCTCTGTAATAGACTTATTATATAATATTTTCTTCTTTCTGTTGCCTGAGGCATCACAGCTCAGGATAGTCACTAGTGAAGGGTGACATCAGACATCAGAAATTACTTACAGATTTTTGTTGGCTCTGATGATTGGCCTAGTTGGGGTAGGACAAAGAACCCAGCCAAACATTTATGCCCCTTCTTCTCTAAGAAGGTGGAGAAAAATTATGACATCGACAACAAAGAGCTCCTGGCAATCAAAGTAGCTCTAGAAGGAAGAATTGGCTGGGGGCAACCATTCACTGTTCAGACAGATCACAAAAACAATCCCTTCAATGCCTCGGAAGCCACTCCATCAGAGTGCCCACCCAAACTTCAATATGTTCCTAGGTCACAATGTACCCCATTCACCCAGGGACCAATGGCACTCTCTCACTGCTGAAAGACTTCTTCTGGTGGCCAAACATGGCCAGGGACATCAGAAGGTTCATCTAAGGCTGCTCTGACTGCGTCATCGCCTTGCCACCTACCAGCTGGCAAACTTTTTAACTGCCCTTGGTCATGCCTAGGTCATGCCCCCTTTTGATGGTAATACTTGCATTCTAGTAAACATTTTTCATCTGCTCCCCCTTAAGGGTCTTGGAGGCAGAAGAGCTTTTTTCCACCATGTCTTCTGGTAATTTGGCATTCTAGAGCACACAGTATCTGACTGTGTCCACAATTCATCTTCCAGGAATGAAGTGCTTTTTTTCCTCTCCAAGGTGTGAACATTAGCCTCTTCTCAGGTTACCATCCTCAGTCAAACGGACAGAGAGAAAGATCCAGGATATAGGATGTTTTCTATGAACCTTTTGCCATAGGCTCTTGGAACCAGTTCTAAGGCTGAGAAAAGAGAGTGTGTCTTATTCAGTGCTTTTTATTGATTATATTGAATAACGAATATATTGATTCTAAAATTGATTAAAAAAAATAGAAAAAAGTTACTTTTGTGTTTGTACTGTACCTTGTGGTGTATGTTTAAGATGGATGTGGTGTATATTTAAGATATTTAAACTGTTTAAGGCTGTTCTCAAAACTCCAGTTAATGCTTCTTCATTTTCTTGCTCCTCTGTCCTCCAACTCATGACCCAGAAATTAATGGAAGGTCGCCATCCTGAAGGACATACTAATTCTTCATGTTTATTATGAGGCCAATTTCACATACAGTGCATTCTGTGAAAATTTATTACAAACAGCCAAACAGTTATTAACCAAGCTCCAGCAACAAATCCCTAGAGAGGAACTACAGCTTTTCAAAGTCACCTGTAATTGACATGGCTTTGAAGTGATGCTCGGGTGTGCAGCATAGTTCGTTTTACAAGAAAATTTGCTTCTATTTTTATCCTTGTATCTTGTCGCATCTCCTTCTTAGCAGGGAAGACCTAGGATGTAAGACAAAGAAGCAAGGAGATGAAGCTCACACAAGGAGAGGAGGCGCACAGTGAAATAAATAAAATAAAGTGGAAATGTTTGCTGTACTCATTGCTGATTTCCCAGCATGCATCACAACCTGAATAACTTATGCTTTATTGGCACTCTGTTGTGCTTATTATTTCCTTTCCGTTGTGTCATTTGTAGTGTTTGGTGTGTGGAATGTATTTCATATGTCATGACTATTATTATTATATTACTATAAATTTTATATTTTATATAAATATAATGTATATTATTATTATATATTATTACATATTAATAATATCTTGACTACTATTATTATATTATGATTTTAATCAGCAGTGATCATTGCTTAAAACATCGCTAATAATAATACCTCATTGAAATGTTTTAAAGGTGAAAGTAGATTCAAGTAAATAACCAGCCTGTTCACAAGTGGTCCTGCTCGATTATTTATGTAGTTTATCTTTGCTGTGTGGTTCAGATAGGGGATTTTTCTTCCAGAGAGCTCATAGCTAATGGTGTGTTTAGTCATGTCGGAAATATCGCATTTAAGATTTAGGAAGCAACGAATGCAACTTCCGTGTTACATACATTCAACACATTATTAAATAAAATAAGCTGGTAGACTTTTAAACATCTATATAAAAAAGATATGGTTTGACTTGCTACTTTATTAATATAATTTTATCATAATATCATTTTTTAATATCATCAAAATACAACTAATAAACTACTGTAATTGCACACATTTATCTTTAGACACGCTTGTACTGCTTGACTGTTTCTGCGTACTTCTCATCACATGTATTTATGAAAAGTCAGTCGATAGCCCATTTTCCCTCTTGACTTATTTTTGTCTTTATTTGTTGGTTTATAGCATGGTTCTCCAGACATCATAAATACAGGAAATTGTTACTTTGCTAACAGTTTTCAAGTATATAGGTGGAACAAGAAAAACAAGGCATGTGGGAAGAAAACAATTTTATGATCACTTGGTTACATTTGCATAGAATCTAAAAAAGGAGATCCAGACTGGGAGGAAATTGGACTGGCAGGAAAATATAAACCAATCTCAGTATCAAAATGTGGCGGTTACCATAGGGGTTGGCACTGGGCATTTTTCAACCAACCTTTTTAACTTTAACTTTGCAATTAGAGATGGGTTGTAGTCATGAATATAACGTCTGGTCTTACCTGATAATTGAAACAAATTGAAATGAGCTTTGAGTATTAACTGTGAATGGTGCAATCTGTTACTGGTCAATAGTAACTCCAGTAGAAAGAGCTGCCTAATGTTAAATCAACTCAAGAGAAAAAATGTGATAGCTCTCTGTCCTGTCACTAGCACTAATAAGATGGGTGGTTATTAAAGCTTAGTAGCTTCAAGGCACTTAATTTGGTCATCATTGCTGTCTGCTTGTTTCAAGGGTGGTAAAAGGTTCCTGAGGGGGTCACTGTGTTTTGGTGTAGAAATATACCAGCAATGTAACCAATGCATGGCCTTTCTGATCACAGTAGGTTTTCATAGGTTAGCTTTTGGAGTCAACATTTGGATTCAAACAGGGTTTTTTTTCTCAATACTATCATTTTACTTATTTCACAGGTATCAAAATATAGTGCTTTGAAAAAGTATTCATACCCCTTGAACTTTTTACATTTTGTCACCTTACAACCACAAACTTAAATGTATTTTATTGAGATTTTATGTGATAGACCAACAACACAAAGTAGCACATAATTATGAAGTGGAACGAAAAGGATACATGGTTTTCAAAATTTTAAGAAAATAAAAATCTGAAAAGTGTGTTTATCACATGATTTTGACTGGGCCAAGCTGCAGCTCTGTGTCTAGACTCGCAGATGAGGGTAAGTAGGTTTGGCAGCGGATTGTTTTCCTGGGGCGGTTTGTTTTTCCACAGACACCTGTCCCTTAACATGTTTGGATGGCTGCAGAGCCATACTGGATGGTTAAACAGCCTCAGGCAGGAAATTAAAGGTGAATTTAATAAACAAATACGTGAGGGAAAAATCAGGATGACATTAAAACCACAAAGGCTTCTTCAGTTTAACATTGCAAAAGTGACTCCTGAAGGAATTGTTGATAAAAATTATTTTATTTTCTGTTGAACATTTTTCATAAGGTAGAAAAACCATGACGTATACTGTATACACAAAGTACAAAGTATACAGTTCAGGCAGAAATAAACCACCAGTTCTCAAAACCACCAGTGGAATATCTTTAAATGAAACAGCTTGTCCAAAATGTAAAATGTTTGTATGTAAAATGTAAAATGTAGTTTTTGTATGTAATCACCAATGATGCATGAATTTCTTGCAGATTCTGTTGAGCTCAAACATTGACAGTTTTAGTATCATAAAAGTCCACTTATCAAACACCACATTTTACATCTCTTGAAGCCATACGGTAGCGATGTGTAGGAAACAGAATCACACATAATTTGAGTTTGCTACATGTGCCACAACAGATTTGACCAAACTCCATTGGTTGTTGTGCGTGCTATAACCATCAAGATGCAATACATTTTAACATGCTTAAGCATAAATAAGAAATGATAAGTATAAGATTGCAGGCTAAAATTTAGGTCATTATTAACTGAAAATCTTTCCATTCACTGCTGTTGTTAAATTTGAAAATATTCAAACTGGTTGCATTAATTTATGATACATTCAATAAGCACTGACATATATAACATCAAATCTGGCACATGTAATTTGTTAATCTGAATAATCTAACAAAGCAGCTTGTCAACATACAGGGTTTGAAGCAAAATAATTTGTTTTCTAAAACAACTTAAGGGAAATGACTAGCTTTCTTTAAAGTCATTGGAAACAATTAGTGAGTAGAGTTTATTTATTTAATATCGTTTTGTGGGGGCAGTAATGTGACATTCACTTCACAAATGCCTGAAATCATTTCCTCTCTCTGACTCAGCATCACTGCTTGTAACTAAAGGCATCTACTGCATGCGCCAACGTGACCTTCTCACCACTTCTGTTAACATGTTGTTCTACAGGAAATGGGAATATAATAAACAAAATCATACTGATCTGCAGCAGGTTTCTTCTAACTACTCTGTTCATGTCAAAGCAAAATCTGTCCCCCAATGTCCTAGGTTTACTTTTCTCTCTTTTTTTTATGTGTGTTCATGTTTATTAAAATGGATTTTTTCAGTTGTTTGTGGCATCTGTTTGTAATGTTCCCTCTTCGTTTCTCAAAGAAAATAAAGCTTTTAGTTTGATCTTTTCAGATTGATTAATTAAATTGCTTAGTAGTGTAATGAAGACTCATGGACAGATGGATCCACATGCAGCTCTTTATTAGACAAAATCTTAGTTAAACAGGCAATGGTCAAAATCAGAAATGAGTAAACAGGCAGAGGTCAGGGCAAGGCAGGCAGCAAACAATTGAACGCGATAAACTATCCAACTAACACCAGTTGATCAACAGGGAATAAATGCTCTGAAATGTTTGACTGGCAAAACAAGACATCACAATGAACGTGTACAGGCCCGGGGTTTAAATAACTGGGCTAATTGGAAACAGGTGGCAAACAGGAAGTAATCAGCCATAGGCACGGGGGAACATGGGAAGTGTAGTCCGGTTTGAAACTAATATTCTGGGTAAGGCACCCTCTGGTGATGCAGAGGAGGCAGAGCAGTAGAGGAACAGCTCAAAGTAATGATTCATTCAGTTTGGGTGATACATTTGGTTTCCAAATTGCAACGATGAAAGGACAGAAACCACATCCTTATCAGGTTGCCTAACTTTGGAAACCAATTACCAATATTGGTTCATAAGAAATGTTCATGAGAAAGTGCTGATGAGAAATGGATTCTTATCATTGCTTATCAAACAAATATAATTCATTTCAATTATGATTAAGAAACTGATATATACTTTCTTTCATGGTTATTAAATCTCTTTACATATGCATTGAAATAAATTAATATGGGCTCTTTTCATTTTAAAGTGCACCATAGAAGGTACTATTAACTGTACAGTACAGTATATTTGAACTGTACAGCTATGGTGTATCTTTATAGTGTATGTGCGTCATGCTTTTTGAGGGTGAGTATTTTTAATGTCATTATGAATTCACATCTCTCCTGATTTGATAAATTTGCAAACTACATCATTTGTAAAAATAATGACTTTTTGGGCAATTTACCTAAAAAATGTAATAGAACTTAATTTTTGTCTCATTCTGCAGGGTATAGGGGGTAAATGAGTCACTCAACTATGCAGTTCTGTCCATGTATCAACAGTTAACTGTTGTAAACAAATCATGGTTGTTAAAAGTTTTGTTCTGTTGTAACTGTTTAACTATGTAATACCTGTAATATTACTGGCTAGTGACCCTGTTCAATTTGTGTTTGAAACCTTGACAACATTCTTTGAGCCAATCACAATTAAGACACAGATGCCCCACTGGCCTTCATATTTCTTGTTCTTCAATTTAACAAAAGGGGCATGTTTTGCAATGCAATGTCATTAAAGCTTAGATTTACCATATTATATTGAATATCCAAACCACAGGTTCATCTACATCTACAACAAGTGTGGGTGCAGTGTGCTCCTTAACTACAATCAAAAAGAACTGGAATGAAGATGGAATTTGATTTTTAAGACTTGAAAACTTAAATTTTAAGTAGAACGCGGATACTGTTCATCTTTCTCTGAGAATGACCTTCAGTGTAGCGTAAAGAAATCCATACTGTACAAAGTTACACGATTACTTGCAATAACACACACAGGCAATCTCTCTCTCTTTTTTTACATTACATTTATGCATTTGGCAGATGCTTTTATCCAAAACGACTTACATTGCATTATACTCTACATTGTTTCTGAGTATGTGCAATCCCTGGGATACAATCCATGACCATGGCGTTGTTCACACCATGCTCAGACAGAAAGCACTGCAACAGAAATTTATGTTGCAGTGCTTTGTAGGTACTGTGGTTAATAGATGGTAGTGGACCAGCTTTGTGTGGAGGCAGTGCTTAATTTAGCTCTTGATATTAGAAGCCTTTTTAATGGTGTTAGTGGGGGGTCACTAAATAGTACGTTTTTGCACATTTCAGTAGCCATTTCAAGTCTTTATAATTGGATATTGTTATAATTTTATTTTGAATGCTTGGTTGTGAATGATCTGTGGTGTTCTAATGAACATTGTAGATGTTTACACAGAATATGGAGTCAGTATTTTAAGCTTATAAGATTTATTACATGGTATTTATAGTTGCCAACTTGAAAAATGCATTTTTCTAAACATGCTTATTTAATTTCGTAATGTAATATATTATCTCCTGAAATAGGGTTTATTATTTTGGATTATTATTATTGGTAGCTGTTTAGAAGGAAATTTAGAGATGATTATGTTAAATCTGTCCTAGCTTCTGTGAGCACAACTGCATTACAGTATATGGCAAGACTTTAACTGAGCTGTGGGTGTTCCTGCAGTAATGTGTGGGAACTGAATTACAGTTATCAGAGCCACAGCCTCCATCCGAGAGACCAATCATCTCTGATTTTAAAATCCGCCCTATATAGACTTGCTCATGTCTCAGCTCATGTCTCAGAAGTGTGTTTTTTGTTTAAGTCTATAAAAACTTTTAAAACTTAAAACAAATGGAATTAAAGTAAAATGCAAAAACATTTGCCACTGTTGCAGTTAAGAAATATATGACGTTTTTTGACAATTTATAATATAAAGGCCCTTCGTTGGAGAAGTATTTTATATTTAGCATCTTTTCTGTATTTTCTTTAAGAGGTGGTTCAACAAGGATACACAGTTTTTAATAATTAATTGCCTTGGCTGCTGGCTTGCCTTCAGCTCTAACTATAGCGTGCGTGAGTGTGACTTGTTTCAAAGCCCTAAGTGCAGACACTGGAACAAAAGAGACTGTATAAATAATTGTATAAACATGGTCTGTGCTACTGCCTGTGAGTTTGTGTCAGAGCATGATGTCCACAAACACTTCTATCGAGCTTGTTTCCTTTGTCATGACATCTGATTAAAATTAAGATGAAAGAAGATGAAAACATACAGTTTTTTAAAGTAATTTACCTAAAAGTCCAGCCTTTACCTTGACTCTAAACAACAAGTGTTTGAATCAAACACTGGTTCCCCTTAGAAACATATCACACAAAGTGCAGAATCTGAAGATTAACATGGTGACAAATATATAAACAAACTTCTTCTAGGAACAGTGTGTGTGACAAATGGAGAGAAATGATGCCTTCAGATCTTTCAGAAAAATTGTTTTAGGGACACAAGATGCATTCTTGCACCAACTGTCTTTGATATAAATCAGCATTCTGTTCAAAACATGACAGACCCCACCCCCGCTATCAGTGAAACATCCGGATAGAGTAAAAAGATTTTAGAGTGCAAGAGTAAAATCCCTCTTACACTCATTCACTGATAAAGAATTATACGAGTTTTTTATGTGTGCTGTGGTATTTTTAATAAACTGAAGTTTTTTGCTTGTACAAATGGATCTTAGGGTTACTGTAGCACTAGCTGGTAGATTGCTGGTAGGTTTCTGCACTAACAACATCAAGGCCATGGGGTTGATTTCCAGGGACACACAAGCTGATTAAGACTGTAAAGGCAATAAATGCAATGATGCATAATGTAAATCTGGTACTTTATAACAGTCTTGATTTTCCCAGTGCTGTAAGTTGTTATTATTATGCATGTACAGTACATGATGTGCTGTATATATGTTGTGCTGTTGTCCTAAATTAAATAAACTTATTAGAAGTGACATATTACTATCAGGTGGAACCAATGCATATCTTTCAAATTAACATTCAATTACAACAGGCAGAACCAGCCTTACTGACCTGTAAAAGCCGTACCATCAGTTTGTTTTTTCAGTGTACCCTGAGGAGACACAGCAGTTCCTTCCCGCAATAATAGATTCATTTTCAAACAACATTGATTTTCTTTCAACGGCTTTCCCTTTGGTATTAGAAGCACAAAGTAGGAGGCCAGGGCTAGTTATCAAACAGGGAAGTTACATCTCAGTATATTCAGCTATAAAGATTCTGTCAAAACAGTCAAAAAAACGTTTAATACTTTAGTACTTACTTAAGTTAAGTACTCCGTTAAGTATACTTTTGTAATTATATTCTATAAGCCAAGATGTCAATATAATTTTGTTTTGTAATAGTGGGTGGCCAAACAAGTGAAGACAATAAAACCACACTTAAAGACATATAGGCAAGGTTCTATAGATTATGAAAGATTTTATCAGAAAGGTTAAGAAACTGTTTTCTCAGAACAAGGATATTTTCATAAATGTTATGTTGGGGCAAGTTGTCACATTTGTTTTGCATGTTGCTGTTTCATGAATTGTTTCCCTTATAATTGTTTGTCCTTTTAGATTTTTGCTGAAAAGCTATCTGATAGATATTGCTATCAGCCTATGGAAAATCAGTCATATTTCTTCATTGTGACATTTTGTTATTTTAAAATGTGGATTTTTCTTCGTATGCTGTTCTTTTATCTTTGGCTTTCTTAAATGTATCTGTAATTTCTGTGTTTCAGCCCTCTACAGCAGAAAGAGTGAAATTCACTATATATGTCAAGTAAACAGTCAAGAACTATAATGACATATTGACTAATTCACACATTTTTAGCCAAATGGCAACTTTTAACTATTTGTGGGGTAGCAATATTTTGAGATCACTCTTTGCAGGGACATCCAATGCAAGCAACAAAAGCATACAAAAAGCTGCTGTACTGCTGTACACAGTGCCAGGCTAGGTCAAGACCTCTCTGTTCCTCAGATTCAGAGGTTGTTGGGTCTCATGGCAGCAGCTGCCAACATCATACAACTGGGGCTGTTGCACATGACACCATTTTAGGTCTGGCTCAAAAGAAAAGGGTATTATTTTAAAAAACATCTACTGAGGGTGGTAAGGGTTATGCACCAAGGGCTTTATACCCTTCTTATGTGGAAAAGACCTTCTTACCTTGGGTCCCACACTAGGGGCTTGCTGAGCAGAAGTGGATCTGTTCGCCTCCGAGGGGATGACTCACTGTCCTCTCTGGTTGGCATTTTCTCCAATTGCTCTGCTCCTGGGAGTTTTAGAGAGAGTTGGCAAGGACTGAGTACACCTGTAATTTGTTGGATCTGTTCTGGCCACCAGAGTGTGGTTCTCAGACCTTCTGAGGCCTTCTATCTCAGGGGACCATTCTGCATCCCCAGCCAGAGATCTGGAGACTGAGGGTCTGACCCCTGAAACAATACTTGTAGGTTGTTGAAACAATATTAAGATCAAGATGTAGGCAAATGTAGGCTACATGTAGCTTTGCTAGCCACGAGCCTACTAAGGGAGCATCTGTAGGGTGATACTCTCTGATATCTGATTTTCTCTGTGGTACCAGACAGCTAAAGTCTATCTGCTGGATGTCCCCTTTGTGGGACTTTAACACGGTCCTAGAAGAATTGTCAGAGGTTCTATTTGAGCCCTTAGAGTCACCCTCAGAGAAGCAGTAGAGAAGCAAGCAGTATTTGTCTCATTGGATTACTGATGCTATCCCTCAGGCCTAAGATGTGCGTGGTATGACTTCAACCCTAGAAATCAAAGCTCACTCCACTAGGAGTGTAGTATTATCAAAGGCAAAGGTGTTGGCCGGGATGCATCTTTAAATGATTTTTGTGTTGTGGTAGGCTGGTCCTCTCTGCACACATTCATAAAATTTTATAGTTTAGATTTAACCTCAAGTCCATGCACTCAGGTCCTCCTGGGTTTAAGGTCTAGTTTTCTGTTCATAAATTTGACCTGTGCCAATTCTTACTGATGTTTCATTTCTTTCACCATCTCAGGAAATATGGTTACATGCATAACCTGAGGCATTTCTGTACATCCCTGTCCTTTAACTTATTAAAGATAACGGATTTAGGGTCAATGGAAACACTAACTATTTGGTAATGAATAACATTTTTTAATTGTTAACATTTTCTGTAAGTTCTGTAGTTAAAACAGCTAAGAAACCCTTAGTCCTCTTAAGAGCCCCTAATTAAAAGCCTGCAGTAGCTCTGGTCTCACAATTATCACTTGCCTTGCTTTAATTCACAGTCTATTAAAGCCACTTTAGACTGTGTAACCTCAAAGCATTAAAATAATGCATGTCTCTCATGAAACACATTAACAATCTTTCAGGTAACTCTTTCAGCCTTATGTTAAACTGGACTATATGAATGAAATTACAGCACAGAACAGCACAGTTCTAATTCATAAAAACATGCCACATGTTCCATAATAATGCATTACATTTTGATTCTTCCTATTTAATTAAACAACATAAAGTTTGATTTGTTTGTTTTTGTCATGACACAAGTAGAAAACACTGACCTCTGAGATTCTAGGAGAATTTTGTTTACCTCTAGCACATTCATCTCATTCATGGTGGCAACATTTAGGTTCAAATGCTGAAGTAACCTTTACTGGTTACTGTCAGTACCAGCCATGGCCAGATTTTTTACATAAACCCACAGAACTCCCCCAGTGCACTTGGATGTTACCAGATATCAATCTGAGAGGAAACCCCAGAGTCAGGTTGTTCAGTCTGTCTTATAGTAGCAGCATTGTCTTGGCCAGAACTAAACCACTTTATCAGATGTTCACCTAATACTGTTCCATCAACACATATTTCAAACAAGGGTCAGGAGTACAGTCTAATTTTAAGATATCAACAGTTGTATTTTACCTGTTACATTGTTACACCTGAACTGGAGTATAAATTTAGGAAGTCAACACAGTGTAAATAGCTATATTATGTACCATTATATATATATATATACAGCCATGGCCAAAATTATTGGCACCTTTGCAATTCTGTCAGAAAATACAGCCCTTCTCTCATAAAATTGTTTTGATACCAATTGTTTTGGTACTTACATGTTTATTTTCTTTGTATTTTCACATAAAAAAAACAGAGAAGAAAAGTCAAAAGTCAAATCTAATAAAATTCCACACAGAACCCGAAAAATGCACTGGACAAAACTATTGGCAAAACTATTGGCCATTTCAGAACTCTCCAGCGCTTTGTTTGTAACCATTTCTGAGTGCTTTTTGAAGTGTGTTTCAGGTCATAGTCCTGCTGGAATTACCTCTGGTGGAGACACAGCTTTCTGTCACTGGTCACTATGCTGTGCCTATGTTTTACCTAATCATCAGATTTCATGATACCGTTCACACAGTCAAGGCATCCAGTGCCAGAGGCAGCAAAACAACCCCAAAACATCTTTGAACCTCCACTATGTTTGACTGTAGGGACTGTGTTCTTTTCTTTGAAGGCCTTTAAAGCTCTATATTTGTCTCATCTGTCCACAGTACGTTCTCTCAGAAGGATTGTGGTTTTCTCACATAAGTTTTGGCAAACTCCTTGCTTTTTTATGCCTATGTGTCAGCAGT
>JAZGTJ010011829.1:0-16501 GCA_036877575.1 Botia almorhae
TAAATCGTTGAAATCTAATGATGTTAAATTCTTGATGGTGCCTCTCAGATCTGCGTCTGGTGATCATCTACAACCATGAGTTCTGGACTAAATGTGAAGACAGTGTCTCAGAGCAGCACTGATATTCCTCTGCCGAAGAGCCTGACAAACCTCTCCAAGCCAGAAACCCTGTTCTTCAGCAGCAGTTTACTGCGACCGGCTGTGCAGAGACCGAGTGGACGGACAACCTCCACATCATCCATGTCTTCTCTATCAGTCTCAAACAACTTACTCAGAGGGTCAACACTGAGGAATTACCCTTCACAGAGATCTCAAGATACATCCACTGGCATTAACAGAGATTCGTTTGCTACGCGCTCGGCCCACAGCAGCCCTCAGTTCCCCAAAAGAGAAGTTTTCCAATTTAAATACACAAGAGATCATCGAAGTGGCTCATTGCCTCAAGTTTTTGGAGACCTGAACAGACTTTCCAACAAGAACTGGAGATCTGGAAATCATCGTTTCAGGAGTCTGGACAATGCTGAGTCCTCTGGAACAGGATTTGCTAAAGAGGCCCATCACAAGCCAACCAATGGGAATGTCATATGGGAAACATCATATAGAACTCAAAGAGGCTCACAAAAGCAAGAGAGAAGAATGCTGGTTGGTGGAGCAGGTGATGCTGATAGAAAACTGATTGCAGCTGAATCTCATGTCAGTGTCACGCGTGCTGCAGGAATCCAGTCTCCACGCATGGCCGCAGGAATTCAGTCTCCACGCATGGCCGCAGGAATCCAGTCTCCACGCATGGCCGCAGGAATCCAGTCTGCACGCATGGCCGCAGGAATCCAGTCTCCACGCATGGCCGCAGGAATCCAGTCTGCACGCATGGCCGCAGGAATCCAGTCTCCACGCATGGCTGCAGTGCCACCATTCAGATTCAGGTGAGATTGAAAAACAACAATCACAAAGATCCATTGTTTGTCTTCTTGTAAACCTCTTTCTGAGCTATACATTCATTTTTTAGCTCTGGACTGTATGCCAGTGATCTCATTTCTGTCTGTTCTAATTTCTTTCGATGATTTTTAAGACATCTGGGATGGAGGTGATACCTAACTGAAACATCTTCTCTTTCAGCAGTGGTTTATAGGCTATAAAGAGTCTCAGTTTTCTTTGGTCATCTTTCTCTGTGCTGCTCAGGCTGCAGGTTCGAGAGGATTTGGATGAATCTCTGGAGGATCTGAGTGACTGTTCCTCAGACTCTATGGAAGTCTGCAGTGAGGATCAGGGTAAGTGCTGAAACACTCACAGATTCATGACTGCAGTCTTATATTTGTTTATAATAAAATGTTAATCATTCAGTATCCTCCTCATCAGATGCTGTCATTGTACTGCCACATTTATGCATTTAGTTTGGTTAAATATGTTATAATTTTACATACAGGTGCTGGTGTTGGTTCTCTGTGATTTATGAGTAAACTAATGTGTGTTTCCACTGTATTACTCCTGTCTGAAGACTACATCTGTCTCCAGAGGGCACATACCTCATATCTCACATGTGCTGAACAGAACTGCAGCTCTTTCTGTTTGGTCTTGTGTTCAGTACGGTGGTGCTGTAATGGAGTATTTAATAGAAGACAAACTGAATTAATTTAGATGAATAAAGATGTTACATGCCAAGTGGAAAGTTTTCAAGTGTAATTTCCTTTCTGTAGCAGATTTCTGTTGTGTTGGATGTCACAGAATTTCTCAGTACCAGCCAGCGTTGTGAGAATGTTTTCCTGCAGTCACTGAGTGATCATCCAGACGTCTGACTGACAGTGTACAGGTTGTTTACTTCCAGTGTACCACGGTAAAGAGTCTATTTCTAGTCACTCCCCTTGCTTTGTTAGGTTACTAGTATTTTAGTCAGCTGTAGTTTACACAGTAAGTATAGACGGATTGTGAGAAACAGGTTCTTAGTTAGTCTAAAAATGCTTTTAAAACGATGAATTACAATCTATTTTTTGCACCACCACAAGCTTATACAGACAATGTTCAGATGTTTACAACTGAGACTGTACAGAGACTGTTGCATTATTACACAAATATACAATACGTGCGCTAAAGAAAAATACTTCTATGACATTTAGGATTTATATTCACTCTCCAGAGGGCTGACAGACAGAGCGGCACACCCATGTGTTCTCACACACACACAATGTTCCTAATGATTTAATGAACACTGAATGAGCACATCTCTTCACTGTGAGTAATCTTTCACTGTGATGTAATGACAGCAGCTGACCAATCGCAGATGTCAGAAACTCTTGAGATGTTCAGACATCTCCAAAAATCTGTGCTGCTAGCCAAACACAAGCCCCGGATGAGCTCCAGATGTTTGCAAAAGCTTTGGCTGTCTTTAGAAGGAGAAAGGTAGTCACATGAGCATGTGTGCTTCAGACTTTTTAAAGAATTCTGTCAGTTAGTGTGCAAGGATGAGCAGTGTTGTAATGACACTAATACAGTATATTACAGCTTCCCTTAACAAATGACAAATAACAAATGAGATGTTTGTAAGATCTGTGTCTATCTGTATTATATATATATTCTAACAAAAACAGACAAAGTTAATACTTAAAAAAACATTTGAGAGCTCCATTGAAGAAGCAACATTTAAGCACTGAATTCTCCTCTGTATTTTGTTTAAAGTCTGATGTTTCTGTTGTTTTTGAACTGAAATGTCCAGCTGGCCAATGTTTCATTGATAGAAATTAAATAAATGTCTTCTCTGCTTGCTTGTGACAGATGTGTAGTCCACAGGAAGTGTGTTCTGCTTTTAATGATGTCATTGGAAAAAGCCCCATTGAGAGGCATGGCCACTCGTGACCAGAGGAAACAAAAGGCTTTATTCTTCCTGCTCCCTCATTCCCCTTCAGTAACATTGAATAACTTATTTGGCATCAGAATTAGCACAGATGCCCCGGGTGACGAGTGTGTGTGGACCCCTACAGGAGAGCGCTGAGGTTTTGATTTAGACGTTGTAGCAGACTGCTCAGATGAATCTGGCTGGTCACCTGCTTTTGTGAGGCTGTAGCACTTGTGAACAGATAGAGGCAGAAAGTGAATCTGTAGCAAGCTGTTTCTTTATTTGTGCTGTGTGTTCTGTGCAGCAGAACATGGCTGTCCTAGCGCATGTTGTGATGTCGGTAGAAGCGTTGCTATGGTGACAGCTTCTCCAGTGAAGCATTGCGGAGTATTCCAGAGAGAGAGATGTGTATGAAATATCATGATGGGATGTTAGGGACCATCTCAAAACAACACAACCAATATATGACGTGAAGGAGGTTTAATTCATCAAACTCATTATTAAACATTTATTCCTGTGTGATACAAATCATGTATATAATTACTGTTTTTAAAATAACTGTGTTTTTCCTCAGTCTCACTACATTTATTTTTATTGCTGTTATTTTATAATGTTCTTACTGTTAATGTTATATAATTATTTGTTTTGCATGTTACCTCCTTTATTTTACAGGTTTAAAACCGTTTAAAATAATAATCCTGTATTATATTATACAATCATTTCTGTATGACAGATTGAACCTAATAGAGCTCATGATTAATTAATGTTTTAATATTGTGTTTCATTTGACCTTTACAGGCGGTTTGTACTGTTTGTATTGTACTTCCACACACCATTGCATTGATGTAATGCATTTATGTATTGGTAAATGATAATCTCAGAGTACATTGCGTATGCAATATATTTATGTGTAAGATTTTAACGAGTGTTCTGTACTGGAGGGGGAGGGGAGGAACAATGGAGATGGAGGAGGATCGTGTGAAAATATGCAAAATGATGTTCAAGATTCAGTTTACATTCATGCCTTGCTATTTGTCATCTGCCCCTAACATCTCACACTTTCTGCTGAGGCAGGGAGACACATCAGAAAATGCAACAGAGAGAGAGACAGAGAGAGAGACAGAGAGGGAGAGAGGAGAAGGAGAGAGAGAGGGAGGGGGGAGGGACTGTTGTTGCATTCTGCACTGCTGTCATTCGGCTGCTGCACGGCTCAGCAGCAGGACGGTCTGTTGAAGGGAGAGAGAAAGGGAGAGAGAAGGAGGTCCAGGGCGGCAGCTCTTTGCTTCTGCCCGACAGGAAGACTCAGGGAGGAAGGAAAAAAGGACTTGGAAATTAGCGTGTTCTTCCTTAGGGAGAAAAAGCGAGCAGCAGAATTGTCTCCTCAGGTCCTCAATGTGCTTGTATACAGGAAGAATCTTGGGGGTCGAATAAAAAGGAGACCAGCAGGGAGATAAAGCCTGAGCGAGCTGCAAGCGCCAAAGCAAGCAGTCAAAGGTGCAGGCATGGCTGCCAAGAGGGGTAAATCTGGCGTGCCTCAGAGCGTGGCGAGGAGCGAACTGAAGGTGTACCGCGTGGGCAGCACAGAGGGACGCATACCAGTGCCGTCCAACCTCCGCAAACAGAGGTCCCTCACCAACCTGGCCGTGCTGACGGACGCTGAGAAAAAGATGCAACTCTACGAGCCCAAATGGTGTGATGATATGAGCAAGGCTGCCTCGGGTCACCTGAAGATGGGCAAACCCAAACCGGTGGGCGGAGGAGGGGCAGGTGGGGCGCAACTCTCACGCAACCTTTCCAAATCAGACCACTCCCTGTTTCAGGGCAAGCCCAAGACCTTCACCCCGTTGCCAGCACCTGGCGCTTTGGGAAAGGGCCAAAGTCGGATCCCGCGAGGGCCATATGCGGAAGTGAAACCTCTTAGCAAGACGTCAGATGAATGCAAGTCTGACGATGACATCCTTTCCTCCAAAGCCAAAGCAAGCGGAAAGAAGGCAGCCACTGGGAGTTCCGGAAACCCGGAGACCAAAGGTCAAGGTGAGGAAGGTGGCGATAAACCCTTCCTTAAGGTGGACCCAGAGCTGGTTGTCACTGTTCTTGGAGACTTAGAGCAGTTGCTCTTTAGTCAAATGCTTGGTAAGTACAGCTTCACCTATTTATGGCCTAATAGTCCAATTGCAACTTACTGTGTACAGACAAACCTAGTTTTCTTGCAGAACAGCAATAGCTGTGTCACAGCTAAAGCCAGCTTGACCAACCTTACGCCCACTAACGGCCAGCTGCGGCTGACAGCAGAGCTGCTGAATGAAGCAGGCGATTGAAAAACTGTAAAGCCTGCGACCGCAACCCTGCATTTGTGCTGGTGTACCCCTGGAGAGCTCTCGTTCACTGTCATAGTAGTGTTTCATTAAAGGGTCGTTTGTAAAGGTGAGCTGGAGCGACTGGACAGTGCAGGGCTTTGTTCTGGAGAGCATGTGCCTCTGATGCTCTATCACACTTGTAGGAAAATACTGCTCTCATAGATTATTCCCCCCGACGCTTATCCAACACCATTCCATGATTGAACGACAAATGCGCGCGGTGGGGGGGGGGTAACGCTTGGCACACTGATCTGCTTTCGACGCCTGCGTGGTGTTGTGTGTCTGTCTGTCTGTGTGTATGTCTGTCTGTGTGTGTGTGCTGTAATGAGGTAATGGCTGCTATCAAGAGATACATACAGCATCGAGGGATTGTTGCTTGTCTTTAGGCTGAGAATTTGATGAGAACCAAATGACCGTTTATTTGTTTAGACTACATGATGATTAAATGTTTTACTGTATGAAGCATATTGCTTGTAAAATCATGTCAGTGGTATTAATCAGGCAGTCTGTGTCTTTTATTCATCTATTATATTATATACAGTAGGTGACCTATATTTCTCATCTGTTTAAATGACCACTTTGCTCTCTTGAATTTCTGCAGTGCTTTGACTAGAATCATAGCATGTTTCCTCTGTTTGTTTGTCTGCATTGTGTAAGTCAGTATGGCTACGACAAACCAAATACAGCAGAGGGTTAAATGACTAGTGATGATCTCAGAGAACTCATTTCAACATACTGTTGATCTGCTCATGTGTCAGTCGTGTCAAAGGATCCTGAAGGAATCCACACATGCATCTAGTTCCAGTGATTGTAGAACACACAGTTTACAACAGAATTATTAAGATTACCAATACATGTAGGGTCTTGATATAGATTACATAATATCAAAGAATCAAGTATGATTCCAAAACTGTTGTAGGAATTCTCTGCATCTTATGAAAATCCAATATAGAAATCCAATAAAAGTTTTATGATTCCTAAGCATCCTGGAATCCTGTTTGTTTTTTGTGCATTCATATATACACAGTATAATTATCATAGATTCTGACATGTTTGTGCATTTGGGTTTTCTCCCTTTCTGCATCATATTAGTGAGGGATGTAATGAACAGAAACGCAATATCACATTCGGCCCATCTGACCAAATCTAAGACTAAATATAGAGAGAACACAATGAGCTACAGGGCAGCTTCTGAATGCATGAAACCATTTAATCACGAGCTTTCTAACAGTGATCC
Organism: Botia almorhae; assembly: GCA_036877575.1. Taxonomy (NCBI): domain Eukaryota; kingdom Metazoa; phylum Chordata; class Actinopteri; order Cypriniformes; family Botiidae; genus Botia; species Botia almorhae. The sequence continues at coordinate 6,422 of JAZGTJ010011829.1, forward strand.
ACTCATTCTCTGTATCTGAGTGTCCTCTGTATAACTGCAGTTATACATATGTTCAGTTCTGCAGAATAAAGCACTCTACAGTAATCGTCCTCTTCAGTCTGTCTGTACATCTGCATGTGACTTCAGGTCAGACTGAATCAGAATGAAAAATCTGCTTCCTCCGGATAATGCACAGCACAGCTGGAGGAGGGTCTTAACCTGTGGACTCAAAATATCTGAGCGACAATGGATTGATTTGAGGAAGGGCGTGGTGTCTGACCTACAGGAAATGAGACCACATTTGATTTGTGTGCCAGCTGGAAATAATATGAGAGGAAGTGTTATGATGGAGTACAGAGCAGAGCACTGTGATGGAGATCTGAGAGACAGATGATGGTCACACTGGTCTTCTGTAACAGTGGTGGATTGATATGTGATTTGTAAGAGCTGATTATGATTCCAGTATCTGGAGAGAAATATTGGAAAGCAGTTGTGTTCACATGTAAGTCAATGATGCACTCCACACACATGACACAGAACTGAGTGGTCTAGTAGGTGAAAGCATACAGATAAAGAGTAAATATTCATCTTTCTTCTCCCTGCAGTCAGCCACATAGCGCCCTGCTGCTACAGGGTAAAGCTTTATATATGTATATTTGTGTGTGTATTATATATTTGTATATTATTGTACTACATATGGTTTCCAAGGCAGCTTTAGAGAACATCATAACTTTAATGTTTTAGGCCTTTGTGAGCAGCCAGAGGCGACTGTGTCAGGTAGGAGAACTCATCACTCTGACTGAAATAACTGTGTGTATTTACAGTTACAGTTATGATTTGACAGACGCTTTTATCCAAAGTCACTTACAGTACATTTAGGTCATGCATTTTGTGCTTCTATTACATTGAGGATATAAACCTGATCTCTTCAGGTTCTACTGTACCTCATTACACTGCAGTCAGTCTCTTTACACTGTACTAACCGTGCTAGTTAGAACACATGTTAATTCTTTCATGGGAATGGATTTGATTGACATGACATTTCTGGTGTCCAGTAATGCTTGTAAGCACAGCCTCTCTCTCTCTCTCTCTCTCTCTCTCTCTGTAAAGCAGTCGTTAATAATGTCAGGGCAGGCGCTGTGCCTAACTGCAGCATGCCATTGATTGGTCATGCTGTTGACATGCTGACCGGCCGCTCATGCAGGAAAGATTCTCAGAGCCAATCATGAGATGAACAGAAAGAGTTAATGTCTATTAACAGATCTTTATTACTGGTTCTTCTGTAAATGTAGGTGATGGAGTAATATGAGGTCATCAGTGTTGGGTGATCTTATTTTTAGTATTTGGTAATTTTGTGGTGTCTTGTCAAAGAGACATTGATAGCTCCCAGTGATAGGCTTGTTAGCTCTCAGGCAGGTGATTGAGTGAGTCTGGTTATTTTAAGTGCTTTCAATTGGTTCCATTACTACCAGTGTAATACCTGCGTTCTGATGTTAGTGTTGTTGACCACTTTTATGTTTGTAGATCCAGAATCCCAAAGAAAGAGGACAGTTCAGAATGTTCTGGATCTCCGACAGAACCTGGAGGAAACCATGTCCAGTCTGAGAGGGACCCAGCTGAGTCAGAGGTGAGAGAGAGCTAACACACAACATGTCACAGCCAAACAGAGTGGTTACCAAATCGTTCTGATCTGTAGATATTTTCAAGGTACTTTACGTTTTTTTAATTTTTATTTTTACGTTTTATTTTCACAGTATCAAAGGAGCTCATACTGTAAGTGAGGAGAAAATGTGTGTGCAAAAAAGAGAACAAGACAGAGTTTATTATAATCAGGAAGCTCAGATCTAGTCTACATCCTAATACATGTTCTGCTTCCCTAAAGAGGAACTGTCCAGGAATAGTGCCACCCGTCTAACTTTACCCCTGAAGATCTCTGCCTGTCCCTCATCCCAACATCAAAGCTTTACCTGCAGGTCAACTGTTCTCTGCAGTGTAGCAATATTACTGGAGTTTCAGAGTATTTACTTTATGAAGAAGATAAGTGCACTTAAATCTCTGAAGGTCTCCTGTCCTGTTGTGCGCTTGTTATCATTCCTGCAACACAAACAACATTGTGTAAATTCTGACCAAGGTTTAGGTTAACCAGCATAAACAGCAGTTAGCATGAATACATATGGTTCTGTATCTAATGTTCCACCATTTTAAATGTGTCTCCCCATAAGAGTGACAAGTGTTCATAAGAAGACATGATGGAGGAGCTTGAGTATGATTCATCCTCCAGCATCAACCCCCAGATTGTTTCTGAACCTTTAGCCATGCAGTCCTGGAGTCTGTAAGAGATCATCCCAGCATGGAGAGGGCTGGAACTTCACTTTGGCTTCATATCAGATGTGATGTGGCATCAGCAGAGAGTGGACAGCAGGTCATGAGGTTTAGCTGCAGTGTGACTCGAGGTCCAGGACAGTAAAAATATATGTTATTTTAAGCTCTTTAACGGTACAGAAATATGAACGTTTTTTCTGACATGAAGCTGTAGTGTATTTTACCTTTATGATCCTCAGCTTTTAATGTCAAGTAATCCTCTGATCTCTGCTGTGTGAAACCAAACATTACTAATTAAGTCCCTGATGACAGCAGAAAAATGACCTAGTATCAGTTAAAGGACATACTGGCAGCAAAGTAACATTGACCTGTTATCACCAGAACAACACAAACCACGCTGTCCTCTGGCAGCTGGGTAACACTGTTAAGCCACTGCCCTCATGATAGTGTGTATTTTATGTCCCGGGTGCATCCAGACAGAACATTTTGGATCATATTTGAAACCACAAGCATTTTTCTATTGTTTCAGACTTTAGGGTTTGATGAATTATACTGAGAAGAGGGTAAAAATAGCTGCATGATGTTCATGTGGTGGATGAGGATGTTGTTTTATTCATTATGCTGGAACATCTGATTATTTTCACTCTCTGCATGAGATCTGATTCACCCTCCCGTAGATGGAGTTTCTACTGATCAGATTCAACAACCTACAAAAGACCAGCAGGCTCATCACCAGCATATGCCAGGCTTAACTAGTTCAGTTTTGTTGATTATTTAGTTAGTGGACAGTCAAACCCGCATGTAAATGTTTTAAGTCAGTGATTTCAGCAGTGACTGTGTGGTTTAAGTTTATCTTCTCTTTCCATCTGCAGCTGTCTGGACAGCAGCATGTGCTACGACAGTGATGAGACCAACGCACGCAGCATCTCCAGTCTCTCTAACCGCTCCTCACCTCTGTCCTGGCGTTACGGGCAGTCCAGCCCCCGTCTGCAGGCTGGTGACGCCCCGTCCTCCGCGGGCAGCAGCTGTGTGGTGGGCAGCAAGCTGTCGTCTCAGTACACGTCACACACGATGCCTGCGCGCTGCTCCGGCCGTCTCAGCCACGCGTCACGCAGCGAGTACATGGACAGTCTGGACGCTGGAGAAACTGACCTGAAGTCAGGCTACCTGAGCGACTCGGACCTGCTTAACAAGAGCCTGAACGATGAGGATGATGATGATGACAATCTGGCCAATGGGTGAGTGTCATCCTTTGCTTGCTAAATACACCTAACTAATCAGGTTTGCCGTCACTAGTTTCCGTCCTTCTGCAAGGTCAGATTCTTCAGATAACTATATTCTTCACCATCATCTTCATGCTGAGGAGTGACTGCAGGACTCCAGCAGCAGCCGTTTGACAGCAGGTGTCTGATCTCAGTACAGAAGCCCGTCCAGTCTGATTGGACCTGTTTGTGAGGAGAGACACTCCTTTTCTGCCCTCAGTTGTCTTTGGCTGTCTGGTTTCTATCTGTCATGCATTTGAAAGTGTAATTATTCTCACTCACTCACTCACACACACACGACGTGTTTCAGCATGATGACATCCAGGCCAGCTCTCCTGGGCGGGAACAGAGTTGATCTGGGAAGCTCATGCAGTGGGATTTAAAAGTGCTGCATGACGGTGGGGTGATCACTCAGCCCAGTTTTCAGAGAGAGAGAGAGAGAGAGAGAGAGAGGGACTGACAGAGGACAGACAGAATCACTGACTACACAAGAGTAAGGTTAGTGTAGAGAGAAGAATAGATTTACTTCCAAAATACAGAAATTCATGAGCTTTCATTGCATTTGCAGCTGTTGTGTAATTTTCTGAACTTGGCTTAATGTATTTGACATATTTTGAACAGAAATGGCTAAGCCAGGAACATTATTTTTGGACCCTTTGAAGAAAGAGCAGATGAACAAATCTTAAAAATTCATACAGCCGTACTGTGATATTACTGTTACCGAGTTTATGATATCAGATTTCAGTGCTCCTCTGAAATGGATCTGATCTTGGATCTTTTGGATCCACCCCTTCAGGTGTGTGGAAAACCACCGGAAAAATACACGTTTTCTGATTGATTAGCACATGGTGCTCAGATTCTTTTCTTTGCTAGTCTGTTCATGAAGACTTTATGCAGGATATTACACAATACTGCTCACAGAAACACTAAACACTGTTTATACTCTTTATTAAAAACAAGGTATTGCTGTCACATGTTCATGCGGTTATAAAACAGGGCTGTAAGCAAACGTTGTGTTTAACTTTTCACAGAGACACACTGGTCGGTTGTGAAACAAAATTACATTTGTTGAATTCTCAGTGGTAACCATGGAGATCACATGAGGTGTCCTCGATCTATTCTGTGTTCTTCAGCTGTGATCCAGAGTAATAAATAACATCATATGTAAACAATGCATGTTATTACCCTGATATCACATCCCTGAAACCATCATGATACCACGATATTTAATATGAATACAGAACCAGTTCTGTGTATATTTAAACTGGATATAAGCTAGCTATTTCTTGATAAAAGCAGTTGCTATTATAATGAATGTTTTTGAAGCAGACAGCTGATGTTTGTCCCTCAGCTCAGTATGGGAACAAAGACAAAAGCGAGTCTTAAGTAAGACAGATAATGTCTGTAATATCTGCTGATTGTGTTTAGGCCGAGGCTGCGTGTGGTGTTTTTCTCTGCTATGTGCTCATGTATATTGCTGTTGTCCCCCGAGACTGTTATTAGATAGAGACCATACAGTCCTCATCGTTAAGAGCATCCAGCTAATGGAAATGGGGGGGGATATAAATACCGTGCGTTATAAGTGATTTGAAATATCTTGAGTCATGTTTTAGAGAATTAGGGAGCATGAGGGAGAGCTTTTTAATTGCCATGAAAATAATGTCACAATGCAATATCTTAATAGTACTGAAAATATACTGAATTGTCTTTCTGCAGATTTCATGTCTGAGTTTGATATAAATGTATGGTGGCATTAGTTCAGTAGTAGATTCATGTTTTCTAACACACATCTTGTGTTTGTGTTTAGCTCATCTTCAGGACTGTGAGTGAAGTTCTGTGTTTTCACTGTTATATCACTCTGTGTTCTTCTCATGTTTCATTCCAAATTCTGCCCCTGAAAGCACAGCTACACTGACACAGTAGTGTTCAGATTTCTGTCTCTTGGTTTGGTTACACTGTCAATTATGGTCAGTGCTCTGGGACATAAGAGATCAGAGGGCGAGCAGTTTTGGTTTGACCTGAATACATCTCTCCGTTCTTTGCCTGACGTGTTTAAAAAGACAGAGAGAACAATCTGTTTGCTTATTCTATCACTTGATTGATTGAAAGAATGATTTATAACATTCACAACACAACAGCCCACCCAGAATCTTCTGTGAGAGCCGGTCGGGATAAAAAACTGCGCAAGTGTTTCCTGCCTGCGCTAAACACTGGGCCACATTGCTAGATGATAGCTGGTGTCTGCCACAGCAGGGCCATGCGTTGTTTGTTGCTATGGTGTTCTGGGTGGTTGCTAGGATGTTCTTAATTCATGTGAGGTGGTTGCTTAATGTATGAGATGAGTGTCAGGTGAGTCAAAAGATATTCTGGTCTCTGCATGTTGCTCTATATAAGTGTTCATCTCCCAGGTGAATATTATGACATATAATAGAAGTCATTTAAAGTAATGAAACACAAGCGTCAGGCGATCAGTCGAACAGTAAGCTCTCTGTATGGAGGAGTCTGTATGAAGGTTTGGTGTGTTTGGAAGCATAACTATTGGATGAAATATCTTTGTCTGGTAATGTAGGATGGTGGGTTTCCACCCATAATCTCTGTCTTTCTCTGAGCATACAGCGCATGGGCTGGGATGTGTTGCCATAGTAACCCCCTGTGAGCCCGTCTCTCTTTGACTCAGAGAAACATGGTGTGTCAGTGCATTAGTGTGTGTGTGTGTGTTGACTGGTGCTGCAGATGGAAAATGGCTGCATGTTACAGTGCAGGGCTTGAGCACAAGCTAATGACTGGCTGTGTGCCACTGATTCTGTATGTGTTAGTAATCATATATAATGTCTTCCTGCATTCTGTCACTCCTGGGGTTTTCAGAGATTTATTAGTCACGGTGCAAACTACATTTGTACATTTTCTGAAGAAAATGTGAGCAGTGCTTATCTTTGCAAAACCCACCATAGTGATGCTATGGTGTTCCTGCTAGGGCGTTGCTAGGTGGTTGTTAGGGTGTTATGGGGCTCAGTGATAATATGGTCTGTAGTTATGGCTCAGGTCGTTTTTATCATAGTTTATTCTTTTTAAACATAAATAAATAAATAAGAATAGTTTTAATTAAACGCCCCCCTCAGCAAACAGTGAAGGGCGAGTTATGTGTCAGAGATGTAATACTTTGGGTTAGAGGTTTATTACAAACATTTTTACAGTGCAGGCACTTAGCAGGGATTTCTTAGCTTGTGAATTTACACTTGGTTTGTGGTTTTGGAGGAGGAGAACATCTGGTCTACTTGAGGGCATGTATGAAGCTGTATCTACTATGAGATTAGACCAGATATACTCCATTAAACACAAGAGAAAGAGTGACCAACACAGATCTCAGCTCATGTGGACATCAGATGTGCTACAGGCACATTACCACACTGCAGGAGAACGTCTGGTGAGGTGTCTGAGGAGAATCTGGGGTCCTGAGGGGTATTATTCTAAGACTCCCATTACACACAGCTGAATGTTAACACAGCTCTGTGTGGTCAGACTGAACACTCAGCGCGTCTGTGATGTGACGCATCTTCTGCATCTCTGCATCAGCATGTCTGACTGCTCTGTGCATAACACACAGCAGCAACTTCACTCTGACCGCAGGACATAGTTTGATCTCTTAGAGATTTTACAGCTTAGTGACTTCAGGAGAGCTGAAGCTGGAACAACAACAGAGTTTATTAAATATTAACACTGATTACTGTATAATCACAATTACTGTGTATAATGATGTCATCATCTTCTCACCCTCATGTTCTTCCAAACCTGTATGACAGAAGCTTTGACTGTATTCTGTGTGTCACTGTAACGTTCCAAATGGGTTTAAAGCAGAATGAATAAATGATGTCGTTTAAAGATAAGTTAAAGTCTATATCTGCATGAATCTGTTGCTTCTGATTTATCAGAGGGTGACGGGGGAAACTGTGACATCACATCTTATGACCTCTGCTGGAGAAATACAGTAACTGCAAAAGTGTGTCATTGAACTGAGTGCATCTCACCTGAGGATGACATCACTGGCCACATCAAACCACAGACCAAATTTGTATAAGTAGACACACCCACAGTTAAAGATTAAGACGTCCTCTCACTTCTCTGAGTGTGACTGGATTGTTTCATTGGATACACACCTTAAAATATCCAAATCTTCTAGACAGCATTGAGATTAAATGGGGATAAATGGTATTTCTCAGATCTTCCAAGTAATTTCTCATGTGACTCCTGTGAAGTTCCTGAGGTCTCACAGATGCCATAACTGGAAACTGCATGAATTGTCCAGAGCTATGAAAGAGCAACAATTGTTCTCTAGGTGTAAATAAAAACTGTTTATAAATACACCTTTTATTGTTTATTCAGCCACTGGTTTGTGGGTTGTTATTGATGTAATTTGGTTCCAGTTTTTCATCTTTAACTTTGATCCAGCAGATATTTTAATTGTTTAAGTGAATCAAAGCTCTTTTAAATAATCACGTAAGTGAAATCGTCTCTAAAGCTCTGTGTTGTGGTAAAGTTAATGAGTGTTTTCAGTAACACATCACTGAACTGTTGTTTGTACTGAAGTGGTTTCATAGGGTTGGACTGAAGTGATCTGCAGCAGAAACATCTCTGTTTGTGATGTGTGGGTGTAGAAGTCAGTGATGTTGGCAACATCAACACTTACTGTGTGTTCAGAAGCTTGTAACACAAGTCAGTATCTTTGGTTGATGCCAGCGGGTTCAGGTCAGGCTGAGATGGAATATATTGTTTCATTTTTGCATTCAGCAGACACTTTAATCCAAATTCACTTTTGAGTAATTAATCAGTACATGTGTTCCCTGCGAATCGAACCCACAACCTTTGTGCTGCTAATGCAATGCTCTACCAACTGGACTACATTTGTTTTTTAGTTACAGGAACACACTTTAAGTCAACATATTTTAATATATTTTACCAACTTTACCATAAGATGTGTTTCCAAACAAAACAGGGATGCAATAAAAAAAAAATAGTGTTAAAATCCATTTTTAATCCAAATATCCATTTTTAATCCAAAATCCATTTTACAACGAAGTTGTAAGTAAATGGTCATGATGGTTTAAAGGCATTTTTAGGATTATTCTACATTTTTTATGAAGCACTCAGATATATTTACAAAAACCGCCTGTGTAGGGCAGCAAAGATGTGTCAGTTGTTTGTATTTGTGGATGTGCATGTGTATGTGTATGTTATGATTATGCAACATGGTTCTTGTTTGGAGATGGTCTGTGTGTGTAACCTTGAGGCTTGAGCAGGGCAGGCCACACACAGTGTGTGTGTGTGTGTGTGTGTGTGAGGGTGCACACGGAATGACACTAACAGCAATACTCACTCAGAAACTAATTCACAGCTAATAGATTTCTGCTCTTCTCTGGTCCATATGGTTCTCATTCAGTTCAGAAGCTCTTGACATCAGAGGTGAGCAGAGATGAGTGTGTGGAAGCCCTCAGTGTGTTAGACTGATGATGTGAGTGTGTGCTGAGGAAAGCTGTCAGGATGATGGTATGTTTCTGTGTGTCTGGTTCATGCTGTTTAAGATGCACAGTCAGGAGTTCATCTCACTGGTCTAGTTTAGTATATGATGTAAATCACAAACTTTCAAAGTTTGATTGGGACACATGAATTTTTAAAGAATATCACAACGGTCCCATAGACAGTATCCATTTCACTGTGTTGATCGTTACATTTTCTGAAGCCAAATGATAGACAGTTGTGAATGTGTGTACCATAATACTTAGGTCCAAAATCATGATGAATACCATCATCATCATACCGGTCCATATATGACAATACTTGTATCAAGGCAATTGTTTTTTATAAAAAAAAGTGAAAAATAAATACCACGCTGCATGAAAATGTTACTGTATAAAACTGTGGTATTCCTGTACCACTTATCATGGTTCCACCCCTATGTAGTGGAAAATTGGTGTGGATCTGAAAGTCTATTTGAATGTGACTGAAAGAGTAACTGCACAGAACATGAGGCGGTTCTGCTCCACTGTTCAGACACGTTGGTCTGTTGGTTCAGTACATCTGGACACAATTACTGGCTGCCCGGGAGGTGGGGGTGTCGCCCGCGTGCACACTAGACAGAGGAAACTCTTCTCAGTCAGACAGTTTGAATGAATAAATGTGAAGAATGACTGCGTGTGATTTCTGACTCATCACTCGGACAGATTCACAATGAACGAGCGATTGGTGTGCAGAGTTTCCTCTGATTCTCAACCGGACGATGATACTTTCAGAGTGAGTGACACGCTTTAATACTGATGAAAGATGTCACACCGTTTGTTCACCTTTGCATCTCTTGTTTTTCGATTATGGTTGAAGTTATTGATGGCTGATGGATGGTTAATTATCTGGTATTCATGTAATAAAGCTGGTAGTCATAAATTGGATAAATTGTATAACAATGATAATCGTATACCAATGATAATCGTATAACAATGATAATCGTATACCAATGATAATCGTATAC
>JAZGTJ010011830.1:0-16501 GCA_036877575.1 Botia almorhae
TCAGATATTGTGTTCAGGCCCAAGAAGGGCCAACAAACCCAATCACAGCCCTAGCAGTCAGAGGTTGTCCTCTCCTATTAGCTTGGAAGTAGTGTTTGGCATCTAAAAATATGTTTCCTCTCCACTTCCAAATACCCAGAGCCTTGTGAGGTGTCTTTAATGCATTTACAAAAAAGAACTGGGCTGGGTCTCCAAATCCTCTACTCACATGATCAGATCTCTCATCGGTCCATATTCACTGAGAAATTGTAGCATTAAAATATGGTCAGACAAAGATGAAATACATTTAATACAAACATTTTCTGTGCAAATGAACATTTTAAATCACCTGCGACTTTCATTATTGCTTCCTTTCAGTTCATGCAGGTTCAGCTTTCTCCTGTCCATTGAACCGAAAAGAGATTATAACTATTAGATTGGAGGCAGAAGGAACCTGATCTCCATTTTGCCTTGAGGTCCAGGAACAGGCTGAGACTGGGAGGGGTTCCACACTGGGGTTGATCAGTGGGGCAGATACATGAGGGCACAAATTAAAAGAAAAACAGCACCTAGAAGAGGAGAGAGAAGAGAAGTGGTAAATATTCTCTGGATTGTGAATTGGTCGCCCAACACGTAATTGTGCTAAATATGAACTATTTTATTTGAAATACAAACCCATTGCAAAAAGATTAACACACCCACCAGATCTCACGCTGCACTGTTTACAATCTGACAGCGAGAACTTTCCAGGGAAGTGTCACTATCAATGGAGAAGAGAGGAACATGAAGCTGAGGAGTGACAGGTGAGGAATGTTAACCCGGCTGTGAGGTACGACTGTTTTTAGCTCTTATTCTGCAGTGCTGTCAGAACAGCACATACTTGTCAAGCTAACCCATCAAAATGGGCTGATATCCACAGAGTTGAATGGGCTGACACTGAGACGGTGGTCAAAGGCTGGTCACCATACACATGATGTTATTAAATAATGTTTACATGACCAATTTGCACCTTAACCCAGGTACCCCAAGAGCTTTTTTGCTACTGTACCTTTAGGAATTAAATATGCAAAATAGCTAGCGTTCTCCTCCAGTTCTCCCAAATTTCTCAAAAACTGTAGTAATGTTAGTATAACGTTTTTATGTTATATATCATATCAAACCGTTATTCTTATGTTGTTAGTGTAACGTTTTAAAAATAATAATTGTCTGAATAATGTTCTTATACCAATTATACACATAATTAATGCAACATCTACAAAACTGGATGCTTTGATAATTTCTGGAACTTTCAAAACAACGTTTTTGTTACTTCATAGAAACATTAGGGAAACATTAGCTGGGTATAAGTGTCTGCCAAATGCGTAAATGTTCAGACTGAGAAACATCATCCTACAGACAGATCTCAGACTTCACCTCAGACTGTGTGAGGAGAGAACGGCAGTGTGTGCTGGCAGCAGGAGCGTTTCCACTGCTGAGAGCTCACAGGAAGTGTTCCTTATCTTTTAGGAAGTGTTCGACATCTCAGTTATTCTGTGTGCTGTCCAGACGACGGTCAGTGTGAAAGTTTCACATCAGTGCTGTGTATTACAGAAACTGTCCGAGAAGTGACAAAAACGAAGTCTCTCATCATGTCCCCACACAATCCAACAACACAGCGGAGGAAAACTCTTTAAAAGATATTTAAAGAGTTAGTGCACCTAAAAAATACAATTCCTGTCATGGTTGACACACCCTCATGCTGTTCCAAATCTGTGTGACTTGCTTTTGTCTGTGGAAAACAAACAGCATGATGTCATAGAGAAAAACACTCACCTGTTTATACCAACTGACAAAAACGATGCAACCTACAAAAAGGGCCGATTAGTGAATGAATCTTTTGAGTGAACTCATTGGACTGAATCGAGTCACTGAATCATTTGTGAATCAGAATCAAACTGCTAACACATGCAGCGCAGGAAATGTGTCTGATCTCTGGGTGAGGATTAGGTGGAGAATGGATGGGTTTAGCAGTGATAGGATGCCTCTATTAATCCCTGTATTACCACTGAAGCTGTACTTCATCTCAGTGGCCTGTTCCCCCCTTCCTTCTCTCTCTCTCAGAAGAACCATTTCTGGTTCTCCAATTCAGCCAATAGTTCTTCATTTCTTTCTAACCTTTTTATAGTCTGAACCTTTATCCACTACACAGAACCTTTTGTGAAACAGAAAGGTTCTATAGATGTTAAAGGTTCTTTATGGAACCATGCAGCCAAAAATGGTTCTTCTATGGCATCGTAAAACTCCTTCTAAAACAAAACTCAGTTCAAGTTCAAGCTTGTGTAGCCATAAGCTTTTATGTACTTTTCTGTACATTTTTGGTCTTTATGTGGGTAACACTTTGTCATTGTCTTTATCATATCTAGCAGGTGCATTATAGATTAAAATACATCAGAAACCGACTTCATAGAAATGTAATTCTCAAACCAGTAAAGAACTAACCATGCTGGGGGGGAATATCTGCTCTGTCCGCTGCCTTAAGCAGGTCGTTCAGTGGCGCCAACGCCTGCGGCTGTAACTTCACCAGTAACTGTCAGTTCTCCTCAGATCCATTAGCTAATGATCTTATATCCTGTCCTGTCCACACTGCTCTTCCTGCTGAAGGCTGTGGATGACTGACTCAGCTCTCCCGGTCTGAGGCAGCACAGCTAAATCTGGTCTAGTGTCTGCAGTGAGAGGCCTTACCTTTCAACACTAGCCTGACGGGATAACATGCAAACAATGAGACACCAGCAGCTAGAGTCAACAGATTTAAATGAGGATATCAGAGTCCCTCATTTCACCATAACATCAGACCATAAACAATCCTTACATTTAGCCTGAATTTAAAGAATGTTGCTCCTTCCTGTTGGATAAGCTCATTTCCAGGATGAGGAAATGACCACTTGAACAGATGTGAGGACTCATATGCTTTCAGCATATGTTAAGGGCCACATAACTCCCCCCTTACAGAATCATTACTATCACTAACATAGCACAGTCACAAGTCACTGATGACACAATATTATTTGTTTTATTGTTCTTCCCAGCAAAAGCATCTGCTGTACCAAATTGTTTTTGACATACGATATATAGTTTAAAAAGTTCTATGTTACTGCAACAACGTTTTGATAAATTTGTGAGAACTTGTAGAGAATGTTAGCCAGCACGTTCCTTGTTAGCTGGGTCTGCAATAAAAAGTGAGATATTTTAATATGAACGTGTTATTAAATTTCACTAAACAATGTCAGGTTTGTCAGGTTTAGTTTTTAGGAACACATCCCCTCACCCTGACTGTGTTTATTTCAACACTGTTGAGGGTGACACTGTTTATAGATGCAGCAGCACATCCTGGGCAGTGACCTGCATCTCATGAGTTTCTGACACCCAAACAACAGGCTAATGTAACAAGCTAACACATTTGCTAATGTATTTGTCATATTAAATGTTGTTTAATGGGTCACAGTGTTATAGAATTGATTCATCTAACTCGTAAGGTTTGTAAACATGTTTGTAAAGATGTTTTTTAAAAGCAACTGTAAATTAGCAAATGGAAAGTAATGAGCAAATCAGACCCAATTGCTGCCTACCCAGCTGACAGGAAACATTCTTAAAACACTGACTAACTACAACTAATTTAGTCATTTAAACACACTGAACTTTACTGTAACGTGTCCTTCATTGGTCAAAGCATCCACACAAGATGCTTATGGTGAAGGTATAACAGAGTTTAACACAATCTCACACAGTTTATGTGAATAAATCTGCCTTCCTCCAGCTACAGTGTTTGTGTTTCACAGTCTTGCGTCAACTCCAGAATCTGACACTTCACGTTCCGGCTCATCAGCGCGTTGTGCCAAAAACTCTCCACCTTTTCCCTTATCACAACGCCCTCTGTTAAAATGAACCCTTCACTCCAACCTCCTGTCCTAAAATGAGGGCATTAATTTTGTATTTTGATCACAATATTAGGTGGGCCAAATAATACAATCAATAACTTTTGACACAAAAAATCATCTATAAATCTAAATCCACTGAAGCGTCATGTGACAGACGGATTGTGCTACACTATGTTTGGGAAAAACGCAGAACTGATCGTATATTGGACTGAGGGAGAAGCGGTCCATCCTAATGGTAAGTCTGAAGCCGGAGGCTGCTGGCACGGGTGACTGAAACAGCAGCTGTAACTGTGGCATAATCCACAGATCACACACATGGAGTCCTGCAGCGGGATTGCTGAAGCTGCTCCTCAGCGCTGTATCACCTCGTTACTTGATGAAAACTAGTTTTATAAACTTTATAAAGACCAGGTGCTCCCACACAATCACAATACAGCGAAAACTACAAACACACCCAGAGTTCTGCCTACACATGTAACATAAACCTAATGCATAAAAACTGTTGGTTACAAATCATTGCATTTTTAGATGAATTATTCCATGACGCCACAATCTATACAATTCTATACAATAAAACAACAAATCTAAAGAATTAACATACGAGTACATATACTGAATCACTTACCATCAAACAAACCTGGTCCTACATCAAGGGCAAATTAAACAATAGCTGATGCGCGCAGCCGAGGGTCACGCGGGTCTCCGTGCGCGATTCAAAGGGGAACACGGTGCGCTTCACGCAGGCTTTGTGTTGCGCGTCTGCCTCCTTAACCATCAGCTTCAATCACTGCCCGAACCGAATCCAGCCCAGCCTGGCTGCAGACTCCAGCAATACTGACTGCGCGGTGTCGGTCTGTATCCGTGCGCACGGCGTGCCAGTCCGGATCCAGCCGCTTTCATCTCTTATTCATTCAGAAAGATCTCCACATCCACTCCGTGCCACCTCATCCCCGCGGGAAACACTTGTACTTAGAGCAAAACATGTGATTCACCGGGCGCAAAACATCACATAAACGCGCAGATCGGTTAGTATGGATGTTCATTTACATTGCTTTACATGTTTTGAGCGTCAGCGCACAGACGCGCGGCTGATGAGGGAAACACGTTCACTCGCACTGCTGTGACGCTCGCAAACGAGTCGTCTCGTTCATTTCAATCGATTCGTGTGAATGATTCATCCGAATCGATTCAAAGCCTGTGTGAAACCCGTTCCCACAGGACTCGCTCTTGAATTCATTGACGGAATTAATATTAAACCCGTCTTTACTGCGTCGCTTAAATATGGGGAAATAAGCTTTTCTCATTTTCAGTATGAACGTTTCACAATACGCCTCTCTGACAACAATATTTTGTTTGAAAAAAGCCGTAAATGTGTTACTACTGGTAGATAATTAAATACTTTTAACATTTAAATTATAGAAACGCAATTTCCACATTATGTTTTTATTTCTATGTTATTTATCGTATTTAAATTCTTTATATTATTTGAACTACGTGTATGACGTGCGACATTACAAGTTCACACAGATAAACAGCAGCAATAAACTGAAAACTTCATTGCTCTATAAATCTATGAATCTCTATAAATCATATGAATCGCGAAGCGGCGCGAGAGATGGAAAGATGACTCAAAAGATTCACCGAATCGTTTAATCGATTCATTGGGAAAGAACCGAACGAACTGACTCGCTATAATCAATCGTACTTTGCCAATGTAATCACACAGATGATGATAAAACACTCAATACAGAACAAATATTCCTGTGTTCATTTTATACAATAGTAGTAAGTGTAAACTGAGTGTAACTCTTTAGAAACTCGAGTCCTATCCTTCACCGAGTCAGATCTTTCACTACAGCCAGAATAAATGACTTTTCAAACCATGTCTGTTAAATGAGGGATGAGTTAGGAAATCTCTCTTCTCAAGCTTCAATCATCTTCAATTCCCTTCAAATAAAAAACAAAAACTGTTCATCTCATTTATAATCTTCATGCTTAATTAATTTTACCAGTGTTTCTTGCACCATAATTTAGCTGTGGTACAGTATCACCAGTTAACTAGTGAAATACACAGTTAATTCAGGATGACTAATGTAATTAAGGTGTATGAAAGAACAACTCCTATGAGCGTTTTTTTGTTATTGAGTAAGTTAATGACAGATCAGTGTTCAAAACAGATTCACAACAGTACATTTATACTAAATATTTATAATTTGAGTGGCCAAATACAATGGTACATAAATACTGTAATCATTTATGGTCGACACTCACAGTAAGACTCGAGTTTATCTACAGTCTACAGTACACTGTAAATAATAAACAGTTACTGTAACCTTAATTATTGCAACTTTATGTTGAAAATGTTCATATTACAAACAGTAAATATCAAAATTAAATATTAACACTGATCTGAAAACATTTCAGAAAAGACAACATTTGCATCATCTACTGTAGGCTGAAACAACAAAAGATAAAAATATGATAACTGGGTCAAAAGACAAGTACAAAGATTTACCTGTTAATGACTCACCTGTTAAAGTGACACTTTGACATTACAGTAATAAAAGCAGGTTTACTGGAATCAGGGATAAATTGATAACGCGGGTTTATAAGGAACTACAGTATGTGTCTCAATCCATTCCAAACATCTGCAGAACAATGAAAGGAAGATTTTGGGTTCTGCTGTTTCTCAGTGTCTCTGAGACACTGACTGCAGATGAATCTCAACTCACACACAATGAACTCAGTGTGGATGATGATCATAACAGCATCAGGGACCCTCAACAAACAACTGAGAACGAGACCACCAGCATCTCTGACACCTGCTGCTCTCCAGATCTCCTACGAGCTCTGCATGTGAGACTCAGAATAGCAGAGAGCCAGATTGAGAAACTTATGAAGGAAAACAGAGGTAGAGTTTGTGTTTCAGAGTTTCTCTTCACCAAATCAGTGAAGTTTTTATTTGTTTCTTTGTGACTTTACTGTATTCATTGTCATTGATTTCTCTTTTATATGCAAATATTTTCTGCTCAAGTTCAGGCAGAAGAGATCAGCCAGTTAAGAACTGAATCTGTTCACACAAGCAGTGAGATTCTTCAGCACAATGCCCTGCTGACGCAAATCATGGCGGAGATCAATGGTAAGGTGATTTAAAGAAATAGTTACACATTATACAGTCACGCAAGAGCACATTCAGACAGGTCTGATTCCATATCTGTTTCATTCTCTTATAGACAAACCAAAGTATGCATTCGCTGCCACACTGGGGGTGGATGGACATGTCGGTCCCTCAGACAGAGAGAGCACGCTGGTCTTCAGAAAGACCCTCACAAACATCGGCTACTCTTACAACGCAGCAACAGGTAGCAAATCATTTACCAAAAATATAATATAACTGATCACTGTCATTTATTATCATACCCATAAACTAACAAATACACAAACATGTGACTGTATCCCAATTAAACCTGATTTGGGTGACTTGTAGGAGTTTTTCCCCAGCCAACAGGGAACAAAGCATTGGCTAATGTTCTCTCAAAGTTTTCTCAAAGTTATCAAAAGTTACATTACATTTGCAGTAATATAAGTAAAATTTTTTTGATTTCACCAAAAATTCATTTGTCGCATTCCTAATCCAGATTCTCTGCAGCAGATCCCATCTTTCATTACGAAATGAATGTTTGGGCTGTAAACGCTGCCCTCCATTAGCTCTGTAAAACACGCTTCCCCTCTCTCTCTCTCTCTCTCTCTCTCTCTCTCTCTCTCTAGGCATCTTCTCTGCTCCTATGAGGGGCGTCTACTACTTCAGTGTCTCCACGTTCACTTTAGGTAAGGAGAACAGCGCCTGTGTGAGTCTGTTCAGAAACCACGAGCGTTTGCTGACTTCATGCGACCACAGCTCAGCAGATCAATCTGACACAGCAAATAATGGAGCCGCTATACAGCTGGAGTCTGGAGATCATGCGTACATCACATTACACAAACACTCAAAAATATATGATGATTATCACAACAGATGCTGTTTTAGAGGCTTTCTGCTGTTTACACTGTAATCCGGTCCAAACAATAAACCGCATTAGACATGACCCCAACCTGCACTAATAACTAATGTTCTGAATAAACTGTTCAGAATGAACCATGTTGTCTTTCTAGTGTTCTGTTAACTGGCAGTGAATAAAGTAACGTAGGGTCTTTTTTCTTGTTTTTTTTTTGGATAAAGTGGATTAACTGGATGAAGCTTTACTTGTCAAAGGTCATTGGAAAATATACTGGAGTGTCGTTCTGTAAAACCAGCTTTTAAGGTTTTTAGGCCTCGGTTTTTAGTTTTAACTGGCTTTGGCTGGTGTGAAACCTCAGTAACAGGAAGTAAATAAAGGTGAGGTGCTTTCCTGTGCAAATCAAAGTGTTGCACATGTGGTTTCTCATGTCTGATCATTTAGAAAAGCACTTCTCACCTTTAAATACAATTTCTAGAAGAGTTTAAATTCTTCCTGAATTTCATTTGAGGGTGTTGTACTCTGAACCCTGTCTGCTACAGCCTCACACCACCCGAATTATTACAAGCTTGCAAGATGGAGGTAAAAGACCTCACCCTACCTCACCTCCATGATGTCACTGTGCATTCAGAGCAGACTCAGGTATTTCTGGAGGCCCACTTGATCGTTTTCCTGGATGAGCTGCTCCTGAAGTGTGAAGGTAATGATGAGCAGGATGACAAAGGACCACATGGGTGTCAGTCAGTCCAGTGCTTCATAATATTGTCTTATTTGTCCTACAGGAACCACACATTACAGCTCGAATACTGGAGGAATGTATATGATTATTCACTTTAAAGATAATGTGAGATCATGATTTTGATGTTTATTTTGGGATGTTTATTTGTAGGTATAATGCATTAAGTTGTAGGCTGGACACAAAAGCACTTAGTACTTCTGAATGTAAAGTAGTAAAAGTGACCTATTTGTCAGATATGGTAACCCATACCTGAAATGTGACCTCTGCATTTAACCCATCACTGGTGAGAAGTGAACACACACTGCAAGTCGTGAACACACACACACCTGGAGCAGTGGGCAGCACATTACTGCACCCGGGGAGCAATTGGGGGTTAGATGCCTTGCTCAAGGGCACTTCAGTTGCTACCCCCCAGTGCTGGAATCAAACCAGCAACCTTCTGATTACAAGCCTGACTCACTAACCAGTAGGCCACTAATGCCCCCAAAAGTATGACCTGAGTGGTTTCTTCAAAGACTCTGAGTGCTTATTACAATTAAGTTATGTAATTAACCAAAATATGACAAATCTCAAATCTTATTTGTGTGTCCTTGTTATCTTTCTTTAAACGAAAGCACAGGTCAGACTGTACAAAACCACATTCAACAAGTCATTTGTAGTTAAATGATAAGTGCTTTTTATAGATCATAAAGCAGTAACAGTATGAGCACAACACAATCACTTTTACACAAACATCATCTCTCTGTGAATGTTTTTTAAACACAAATCTCTGCTGTCTGGATCAGACACATGCTCGTGTGTATCTACAGTAGAAGAGGCAAGATGCACTTCACTGAGAAATTACTCTGAGCAAAAACACTTTCGCTGACACAGTGGCCTAAACAGGTGTGAAGTTTCCAGCGACAAGCAACTCATGTATCCACAAGTAAAGCAATGCGCAAAGACACAGTTAGCCAATCAGAACATATCTGATGTTTAGTTTATAACTATGCATAGGAGGATTTTGGACCAATAAGATTTCAGTGGGCAGGGCTAACCAGTGTGTGAAAAAGTCCTGTTGTTTCATTGCGGTTGGTTAGGACAAAAACCCATATCAATTTTTTTTACAGTTTAATCACTGGTAGTTTGTCATCACACCTGGTTAAGTCAATTTCCAGCGAGGAATGTCAACCTTCCTTTAGCCAATAAATGCAGTTCTGTAAAACGTTCATTTTAAAAGGCGTGTATGTTACAGGCCATTCAATATTGACACTGGTTTTATATACACTTTCCAGTTTAACACATATTTCCCTTTAATATGATTGAAAAAAATATATTGGATCCTAAAATCCTAAAATATTCATTCAGTGCCATACAAATGGTCATTGAGACCTCTGAAAAAAAACCGACACAAACACAAATGAATATTAAATGTTACAATCCAAAATGTTGTGTTTGAGCTTTACATGGTAAACTGTAGAAATATGTCAATGTATTGGTCATATATCAGCTCCTTCTTACAAATGCAAATATAAATAAGGCTCAATTATTCGTTTCTACAAATTTTCATTTCAATTGTGAAAAGGGAAAATAATTCAGTCAGTATCATGCACAAACTCCTCCCACTGTTTGTACTGTTAATTTTTTTGCTACAATTATATTCCAGGCAATCGGTGACCTCATCATGTGAATTTGTTTACAATGTAATAATTTGGCATGACAAATCCTGAAAAATCGAACATGTGCACACAAACAAATCAAGTGCATCCAACTGTAATGTACCTGAATATGAAGATATGAATGTTGGGGTTGAATTTTCTATTCTTTTAATGATGTGATACAGAAACTGAAGTATTATGACGGGGAACTTTTCGACAGCTTAATCAGTATGTGCTACTATTCTGCGCATTGCATTCAAATTCAGATAATTCAAATATTTTCCAAAATGCAAAAAAAGTAAATGGCACAATCCAGTTGTCAGTCATTAAGAGGATCAGAAACTGCTTTACATTAATTTAATTAATGATTATTTGCATTTACTTACATTTACATTTAAGATGTAGCCAAATTCTTTAAACTCTGTCGTTTTTAAATTCCTCCAAATTGCCCACAATACAAGTCTTGCAACTTCATTAATTATGCAAGACATACAATTATAAATATTAATCATTGTTTAGTTTGAATAAATATGACCATCCACTTTCTTAGTATAATTACTAGAATATATTAGTTTATCTATGACTATGAAAAAATCTCTTTTAAAATAATCTTCATAACTATTCCTGTCTCTTCTTTGAGGATGTGCAAAAAATAGTTCAAACCAGCTGTGAGACCAGCCAATGTGGTGTGCTGCTCTTAGCTGCTTGAGACTCGTGTCAGGCTGATATTCTGTGGTTATCTAGTCATGCAGCTGGTTGCACCTTAGACTAGTTTATACTGCACAACCTTCGGGAAATACCCCCCCAACAAGCAAATAAAACGCAGCTGTTCCCACAGCTTGACGGACTAACACACAATTAAACCAGCTGTTTATCAAAACCTACAACGACTGACAAACGAGAAGAGCTGCTGTTATCTGTACAGAGATGTGATCATTCTCAATAAACATTTACATCACAGTAAACATTCACAATTGTTCCGCTGAATTTAAAGGGACGGTTCACCTTAAAATGACAATGGCACAATCATTTACCTGCATCATCTTCCTGTCATTCAGAACTGTATGATATTCGGTATAATATGAGGAGCATGTTCACGCAGTTCAGTACCATGAAAGGAAATGTGTGCGAGAGGCTCTCAAGATCTATAGAGGGAAAAGTGAGTCATACATTTCATGCACTTCATTCCAAAACAGCTTTGTGTGAGGAACACGCTGATATTTAAGCCATGTGGCTTAAGAACACTTGGAATATATTACTGAAGCTTGAACATCATTGTTTCATTGTATGAATAAAAAGCATTATTTTTTTTCTTTCATAGAAGAAAGAAAATCATAAAGTTCTGGAACAACTTGAAGAGATGATGACAATTTTCATTTTTGGATGCACTGTCCCTTTAAATGGATTTTGAAATTTGATTGGCTTAACTTGCTGTTGTTGGTTTGAGGCTGAAGCTGGTTTGGTTCTATAGGAAACAAACCAGCAACCATCACAATCTGGACTTGGTGTCATAAGTTTTGCGAGACATGACGTTCACCAGCTGTAGCAACGAAACAAAAGCTTGCCAACAATTACAGTGATCTCATTTCTGAAAACAAAACAAACAGCGAAGTTGACCAGCATGCACAAAACAATTGTGTCAGTATACGGTATCTACATTGACTATAAATAAAAAGAACCGTTTATAGTGGGAAGCTAAGAATCCTGCTCTTCCGCCGGCATGTCTGTGGATGCCCCGCCCACTTCCTGTCCATCAGATCCAAGGCCCAGCCCCTCATCCATCTGATCCAGTTCGCTTTGGTCCAGAAGTTCAAAGTCCTCTTCTTCTGCGGGTATGAGTGTGACATCCGGCTGTTCCTCAGTGCTCGTTTCTGTCACGTCAACATCCTCTTCCTCCGTGCCAACTTCCTGAGTGGACGGCGACTCGAGGGGCAATTCCATCGGGCAAGGAGGCGTTTCAGTGGGAAGAAAGGAGGCCAAGGAATGCCCCTCGCTGGCCTCCGTAGAGCGCAACAGGGCTGAAAGAGTGTTCTGTACTACTGTAGAGATGGCCGTGCTCACTATCTCCTCGCTAAGTGCTTCCAGAGAACGGGCAGGTATGGACACGCCCTCAGCCCCTCCCTCTTTCTCAGTACCCTCAATGCTTCGCTCCGCCCCTGCGGCCTGTCTGTGTCCGTTGAAGTGCGTGTTGACAAAGTGGAGTGGAGATGCCAAGTGCTGAAGGAGGAGGCTGGCCGGAGACTGAGGTTCTTCCTGCAGCTCAGAACCGGGTAGCCCAGCCTGGTCAGACCCAAGAAAATGCAGGGGGAAATTAAACAGACCTGGCTCAACAGAAGGCAGCTCGTCCACTGATGGAAACTCTGCGAGGTCCCTGCTGAACGCCTCCTCCGGTTCACTGTGCACACTCTGCTGATTCAAATCTGGATTCGGATTAGAAGCATTATTTATTAAAAGTGAAGCTGTATTTGTGAACAGACTTTCTTCTTGTCAGGTTTTAGTCATTAAAAGTGTAAGCAATTAATGTAGAACTGATTTAATCATCATTCACACAAGAATCTGGATTTATATAACAATGGTTTAACAAATAAGTCACACAAACATTTTGTTTATTTAAAATGAGGTCCAATGAGGAAAATACACTACAAGCATGGGGACATCTAGATTGATAACTTTTCTTTTAGTTTTTACGTAATATTGTTTGGGAAAATTGTACTCTGTAAAGTTAACTGTAAGAAACCTTTCAAGTAATTTCTTTGTTTGGTGGAAGTGTCTTGTTCTGAATATATTTTTAGAACTAGTCTGACTAGTTGTGTTTCTGAAGATGTTACCACAGGCTGCTGTTGTTTAACATTGTGCAGAATGTAGAAGAGGAATCACAACAGCAGTGAGTACCTTCAGAGACGTCTGTGAGCTGTGGAGTGGTGGCCCTGGACACAGAGAAACCTCCGCTCTCCAGTATAGATGCCTCCTCATCTGACAGCTCAGAGTCTGTGATGGCCATCGCCAGAGCTGTCGTCTTAACATCCACCTGACCCCAAAAATACAAATAAATCATATGTCTGATTTACCATTTAAAAACACAAGAACAAATAAACGAAAACTAGTCTAAGCTAAGCTATTTTGATTTCATATTGATGCTCAGCATTAAACCAGTACGTAAGAAAAAGCAGAGTTTGGAATGATGTGATGAAGAGTACTTGATGACAAAATGCAATGCTTTGGGTGAACTGCCCCTTTAAGATTGTTTGGCATGACCTTTGACCCCACATGATTACAGGGTGTGAAATCTGAAGAGACTCACGGTTGGGGCAAAGCATGACAGTTCGTCCTCACTCTCGCTCTCTGTTTCTGCCCGGGGCTCATCTCCCTCTTCCTGTTCTTTCTTCAGCTCTGAACGAACACACACACACACACACACACACACACACACACACACAAAACTGTTATTAAAGATAAACCTATAAAAATGATTCATTCACTCTCATTCACCTTTACATACAGAATTCAAACTGAAATTCAACACACAGCTTCTTCCTAATGATTGTGTCTACATGTGGGACTTTGTTTAGGTGAGAATGAAGCACGCTCACTTTTCTTATCATATTTACGGTGTTGCGTCTCTCCTTTCATGCTGTAGTCGAGCTTCATGAGGATGGGCTCCAGTGCGGTGTACATCTTCTGAATCACTTCATGATAGACCACGAGAGGCCAGAGCAGAACACTTAACACTGAACACACAGCAGAGAACAACACAATTAGAAGGGTTGGAGATCTTTTTCCAGAAACTATTTTTCTTATGCTGGTTGAAAATCTCGTCACATCCTGATAGCAATCACTCAGTACAGTGATGCTGAACACTCCGATCTTATACTTTCAATGCTAGTTTGCTATTGCTAGCCTCTCTGAAACTCTATTATTACTCTATAAGAGTTTTTAACATGGCTGTAATATAGTTATAATATAGTAGTAAACGATTATGTGAAAAAAATGCATTTTGTTTAGCATTATGATCTTGTTACCATTCCTCCAGTTAGAAATTCTGTTTAATTTATAAGGGAGAAAATGCACAAATACTGACCGTTTATTTGACATCTTAACAGAAGTTTAAACAACAGAAAGTGTTTTGTAAGTGCAGAGGTGGATTTCAAAGGTTACATAATTCACGTAGCAGTGGCTAAAAGCCAGCAGTGTGTCAGATAAACGGAAATAAACAAGCACAGGCAGAGAACTTCTGCTTACATATAATGTAGCAGATCATCACCCCAGGAATGTAATGTCCAACCACAGCCATGAGGAAACATCCGGAACATGCCATCATGCAGAACTGAAGAGACAGAGAGAGAGTTCAGTGAAAACCTCTGGACACACAGATGTAAAGTACTAAGAGAAAAAGGCAAATACAAAAAACAGATACATTTGCAGACTAACTTTTATAGTGAAACATTTTAACCGTTAGATAAGAGCTTTCATCACCTTGCCGTGATTCTGCCGTTTGTACTGCAGCATCTCTTGGATGTAAAGGATGAAGGTGAGGTAACTTTCTGCCAGATGACGGCTCAGTTCATCCACACTCAACAGGTGAGGCTGATCTGAGATCATTTCTCTGTAAAATCGCCACAGAAATCAATTTGACAGACAAACACAGACTCGCAAAACTACTCAAGATTAAATAAAAAAAGCATTTCTATGACTTTATGAATACGGTTGGATTTTAGTTCCAGGTTTACACAAGTTAAACTTTATGAAAAGCATCTGTGACAAATATCAAACAAATACAGTGTTTACAGTAACATTTATTAATAGAAGTCTATAAGGCAAGTCTGTCCAGAACGTTTCAAAGCAGAAATATGAATTTCAAGTTTCTGTTAAAGTACTTTTATTAAATATATATGTATTTTTCTAAATAAAACTATTATTTGAGTTGTAGAGTTTGAATTTGAGTTGAGTTGTCTAAATTTCTATGCTGATGTTTATCGGGTTATGCAGCTTTACTACACTGCAGTTTACAACATTTTACAGTAATTATGTGGCTGAAAATGACAACTTTGATAAAACACACAAGGACAGTCTCATGATGACAACTAACATGCTTAAATCTTGTAAATAAGCTTAAACACAATGTGTATTTGATGTTTACTCTGGTGAAAATCATGTCATGGTATTAATCCCAGAACATTTCATAAACCGCATCATAAAATAGTTACGCCGCATTACAAAATATAACGTATGAATGAAACAGCTTCATGTTAATGTTACCATTGAAAGAAAATTACTTGTCTAATAGGAATGGAGGTGTTTAAGAATGTACTGTACTGTACTCTACCGTAAGAGGACATGCACTGATCTAAACACTTTAGAGACAAAGGTACCATTGAGACGTGCAGAAGTCATTCAAATCACATACCGTTCAGCCACGGTCGCCTCTGGACGCCACGCTGTGGAGATCAGAAAACAAACAGTGAGTATAAAAGAGGCTGTGATCATTCTGTAACAAACTGTGACGGTAAGGTACAGTATCAGACTGCTCTACATACTGTAACACGAGGTATTGGGAAGCATTGCATTATTATTTTGTGTAGTTGTAGTACAGGCAGTGGATTTGTGTCTTTATAACGTATTTGTATTAATGTCGTATTTTAATGAAACAACATGTAAATAATGAATAAAGATGCCACAGTGTTTTTATGGCTGAAGTATAAGGTGATGCATTACAGGAGATCTGAAGCAGCTTGTCTTTCCATCTCTCCAGCAGCATCAGTCCGATGAGAGACACGCTCAGGAGAAACAAGGGTCGCAAAGATGTGGACGAAAGAAGCCTGAGACACAAAAACATCAACATGACACATCTTATGAGAGCTATTTATAAATACAAACAACATAAGGAATATTCACAAGACAGAATCATGGATGACACACACAAGTCACGTATGTCAGTTTGAAGTTCTTGTGTACCATCATGGTATTTTACATCATAATACTGTAATAATAATAATCACCACACAGATCATCATCTTGTCATATTCATACAACACAGCGTGCAGTACTTAAGATACTTAAAAATACTCTGGTACCAAAACAACCATTTCTAAAACATAAAGCATGTAAAAACAGTCAACCACGATACTGATCCGTCCACCAACCCGCAGATGAACCACATGACTAGTTACTCGATCACTAACTCTTAACCAGATGAACCCAGCCCGACTCTCACCAGAACGCGGTGTTGAGCGCAAACGC
>JAZGTJ010011831.1:0-16500 GCA_036877575.1 Botia almorhae
TATATATATATTCCAGAGAACATTAAGAGAACATTAGCCAATGTTCTGTCAGGGCCAGACAGTCAGTCAGTCACCTCGTTACACAGCTCTGATGCATGTGGTCTGCATTAGAGCTTCACACTAATTGAAACAAATCACTGCGGGAGAAACTCTGCGATCACTTTTCAGGCATGCTGAAGCCGTGTGTGTGTGTGTGTGTGTACTGTACATTGTGAAGGTAACATGAGGACTTGCTTTAAAGACATGAGTCGTTGGAAACTGTTATTTCTGCATACTTTGAATGATTTCTTGGTTATATGTTAATAACAGAGCTGGAATACAGATCGCCGACGGTTTGAACGTAATTTATAGAAAACAGCTCTGTCACCTCACTGCTGTCATACGGGTGGGCCCTCTTATTAACGTGTGGGGGGTCTCACCAACATGCTGGAGAACCCTGCATGTGTACCACACACGCATGTTTGGAGATAAGGGGAAAAATGCCACCAAAGTGGAACCGAAATCGAGATCTCAATGCAGGAAAAAATTGCAATAACCACCATATTTACATTATTCTTCAGTTTGTCTGTTCCCTGGGATTCAAACCCACACTCCAAAGCCACGCCCCCCAAAACACACACACACACATAGTTTATCAGGCAAGTAGGACATTCTATCAATGTGTTCGGACCAAATGCAATGATTGGACGAACATTTTATGGTCCATCACCTTCCAGAAGATATAAAAATATATGAACACCACATTATTTAGTGATTGTTATCAGGATGTGACGAGCCATTCACAGCGTAACAAAAAGTGTTGACGATGCAGCTAACTGTACCTGAGGCCACATAGTTTGAGAAGTGTTTGAGACCCGAGATCATGGTTCTAATGAGCTTTTTTATGTTACCGACAGTGATTCACTAACAGTTCATCAGCAGGAAATCAATTAAATATGACTTCCCCTTGCTGATTCATGATACGCGCTCTGCTTTCACTCTGAGGTACTCAGAGCACACCAAAACACAACTTACAGTAACATGAGACCATTCTTCAACAGTTGATCAGAAACTGCAACCACCTGCTCTTCATCAACAAAGAAACGGGTTCAGAGCATCTCTGAGATACAGAATGTTTTTAGAAACATCACATCAGTCGGTAAACTAAATGTAATTAGTCACAGTCTAAATGTAATAAATCACAGGCCTATCCTCCAGTCTTTCTGAAAGGAGACTCAGACAGACTCTTCCAATAGTAATTACTCATGTACAAGAATTACATACAAATTAAAAAACAGAGCAATTGTGTGTCCCAGTGTTTATACTTTAAACTTTTTCAACATACGATGGTCTCTGCTTTAGATTACAATTACCATGGTTACAATTACCAACTATTCATTTGTGGTTACCATGGTTTACCTATACTATGTTTTTTACGGTAGTAAAACCATAGTTAGTATGGATTAAACCTATTAATTAAACCTTGGTAGGATTAAACCTACTAAACTTTTTAATGTTAATGTTATAAAAATATATACAATTTTATCTTTATAAATTAAACTAACCCGTTTTAGATAAACGGTTTAACTAATGATGGTGAACTGAACTATGATCTTTTACTCGGTTACAGGAAATCTACCCGTGCAATCTAGTCTTACAGATTCTTCACTTAAAAAGGACCCTTGATCTTTAATATCTACATCAATCAAAACTGTCTGGTGAAAGACTTGCGCAGGACGGCAATTAACATTCTTGAAAACTGCATATTTAATGAACGTAAACCGATACAGCCCCAGAGACCACAGGGTCAAATCAATGCATGTGGAGAACCGAGCGGCTTGCGTGTTTCTCTGAGAGATCATTCGCTCTTTCCTTCCTGAACATTTGAGCGCTGTGTGCTGAGGTCATCAGTCGAGAGTGTCTCTGGAAAGCTGTAGTTGTGTTTAAAGCCGCACCCCTGGCATTCTGTCTATACAAGTTTAACACACCACCCCAAAAATAAAGAATTGTTATGAAGGGGATTTTCTAATGCGCTCACTCTCTTCTCTTCACCCTCGATGAGAAAGCAGCACGCCGTGCAGATTCCAGTCGCCCACGCACACTGTCAGGACACTTGATTCCAATTAGATATTTTCTTTACTGTCTTGTTCTAGCCTGTCTGTGTCTCCAGACTCCAACCCTTCCTTGTTCTTCTGCACTGACATACAGTCTCCTTCCTTTCTTGCTTTCTCTCTCTCTCGACCACCCCTCTCTCTCTCTCTCATTGAGGATATCATTGTCTAGATCAATTAACTATTCATTTAAAACACAACAACACAGTTCTGTATGCATGTACAACCCAGCTAACAGGGAACATTCTCAGAACATTGGCTAACGTTCTGTAGAAGTTCTCTCATCGTTATCAAAAATGCTCTTGCGGTAACATTAGTAGAATTTCTTTTAAACCTATATACCATATCAAAAATGTTATTTTTAAGTTGTTAGTGGAACATTTTGAAAACGTTACAGAACTAAAAATGTTTGAATAATATTTTAACAATCAAGCCATGACATTAAAGCAAATAAAAAAAGGATGTTTTGAATGCTCTTTTGGAACATAATGGAAACGTTAGGGAAGCATTCTTACCATCTAAAATTGTTAGCTGGGAAAACCGAATGTGGGTTTGAGCCCTCAGAGTTACAGGAAACAAACACATCTTCCATAGATCACTCAATTGACTGCATTATGACACGGAGACAAAGAGAGCGAAAAGAGAGCGAATACAGAGAGAATCTCTCACACTGGCTCTGTGAATCACATGTGCTTCCTCTCTCACATCAACACAGAGCGAGCTATAAAAGAACGGCAGTAAACATCTTACACAAACAACTTGGAATTGTATAAGAGATAATATAATAATATAAGAGAGCAGCTTGTGGTGAGCTTATTTATTCCTGCAGGGTGAAGGGGACCTTTGTCTGGGGCAAGAGAATTCCGGCTAGCTTTTCCCCGCACAGTGACAGCATGGGCACGGAAGACATACGACACTCCTATAATGAATGTGAACAGCGTGTAATTATACTTCCAAACACTAATTACAGTAATGAAACATTTAATCAGCGTTTGTAATTCATTTCTTATTGGTTTGTTTGTTCTTTCTCTGAAAACTCTGAAGCTAAATTTGCGACACTGAAACAATGAGAATAAAAACTGTGGCGCTAACAGCTAGTGCTAAAATTACAGTTCTATAGTATCTGTTTGTAAATACAGTTAATCGTTTTCTTGGAGTACAGTTTGAGTACAGTGGCCCCAAAAACTACATGTACATTTAAACAGGACACTTAAAAAGTATAAATACTACTGGACAATAAAATATTAAACTAAGTTGCATTTAAGAACAAATTTTAAACGGAACATTTCAAAAGTTTAAAACAACACATGCAATGCTTAAAATTCAGCATTTCATCTCACTCTGCAAACACACCCGTGTGAACTCGTGTGAGAGAAACTGACTTGCACTAAAATTGCTCTGGGACCAGCAGGTTCAAAGTAACAGCAATTTTAAAAAACGCTTCAGAAAAGTGATATTTTGCCATCACATTTTTTTGCAGACACTGTGCTTTGAGACCTAATTTAATCCACCTTTTGGGGCCATCGTGCATTTAAGCAGGTCAGTGGAATCATCATTTCTCCACTCCTGTTTGTACTGAAATGCATGCAAACACAAACACACACTCAGAAAGAGGAATGCTGTCACACTCGGCTTCTCTGATCATCCGGATCGGCGCATGAACACGATCCCGTCTGCGTTCCCAAAAACATCGTCCTCTCACGAACTGAGATGCCTGGAATGTGTGTCCATTTATTTGGAACACCAGAGTGCAATTACGAATCGAGAGGAAAGAATGGAAAGAGAGGACAAATGAAGGGCATGTATTTGTTATTGCCGTCTCTTGAAACCACAGAGATGATAAAACAGGCTTGTTTGTTCTTCCAGAGCGTCTCTGCTTGATTTAAAAGACACTGCAGCATTGAGTTGTTCTAGCACAACCCCAATAAATAAGAAGCACATAAACAGTTTGCTGTTATAGCCAAACGCAGTGCCAAATACCAAAGCTAAAATGTGTAATTTCTGTGTCATAACTGCCCAAATAATGATCGTAAACAGGTTGTCTGAACAGGTTTTAGGAAAGACAAACTATTAAAAACATACTGTGTAACTGGAACAAGAAAACATTTCTGATACAGATATTATAATAAAAGACGGTAAAAACTATTATCTTCACAATGGTGCTCAAATCATTAGAATTATCATTGTGGTATTCGAAATCTTAATGAAGCTGTATATTTGGTTTCACGTTTCCTGTTTGTTCCCATGCAACGGATTCGGTTCTGATCCTGGTTAAGGTGAGGATGTGGGTGGTGATTTGGATTAGACATTTGAATCACGCAAAGGTTTAAGTTTGTTTGTAAATATTTGTTATGGGTTTAAAGGATAAGCAGAGGAAGCCCTTTTGAACGTTCCCACGCATACAAACACACTTGCACATGTACAATCTTGTTTTTCCAGCCTTGAATACATTTGTCAGGTCGCGGTATTAAACTGCTTCCTGTGGGAACCGATGCCCAATTTTCTGGCCAATCAGAATGGAGGAATTAACAGCATTTGTATTGATGTCTGGGGGGGGTTTATATCACTGGTAGAGCATGTATGGGATTAGGTAACCGTGGACAGCTGGGCTGGTATTGACCGTCTAAATGTCATCCATCTCAGGGGGGGGGGGTTTAAAAACCAACTTTAACGAGGCAGATGGCTCCTGCCCTGACAAACCTATAAATCGAGGGCTAAGGGGCAAATTCAGGAAACAACTGTGTGACCTCTGCGTGTGGTATTTCAATGTAAAAAACTGTGTCTTATTTCACTACTACTTCCTCACCTTCCCACAATCTGGTTAAACGAGATAATACATTCACTGATGCATCATGGGTATTGAAACGCTAAATCACTCAAATATGAAAATTTGCTGTTAATTTACTCCCCCTCAGGCCATCCGAGGTGTAGGTAACATTTTTTCTATAGTAGACCAACGAATAGTTGTAATCATAAATTGTGGTACTTTCTCATTCGTAAAATGCTCGTCCATAGGTGGCGCGTATTCAAGATTCAAAACGGCTAATACAGACAACACAAAATTAATCCTTGAGGCTCCTGACAATATATTGAAATCTCATGAAACAATCAAGAAACAGAACATTGTTTTTACAGTATTACCCTGTAATTCAGTCTCACGTAGTTCAGGGGGCGTCTCTATAAGTACGCTTCCCGTCACATCTTCACACATTTTCATATTCGGTTGATCCGTCCCAACTGCGTTCTTTTCACCAGAAAAACACCTCCTGTTTATGCAAATTAGACTCATTGAATATTCATCTTATGCACAAAACAAATAGAACCAGTAGTTCTGGACAACAGATTTTTTCATGTGTACAATGGTACCGGAAGTTCAGTTCCACAGCAAATATACAAGTACCATGACATCACTGGTACATCACTATACCGAAATGCCACCCCACAACTTTTTCACACTGATAATAAATCACTTTAGTGTCCGACATTGAAGACATAGATTTAAACATTTTCCAGCTGAGAGAAACGCAGACATCCTTTAAAGTTTTGTCTGCATGCTCTTTCGGTAAAACTAACCCCCAGTTTTCAGAAGCGCAATGACCAGTTTGCTCCCTCCCCCTCTATGAGGAAAGTTACTGCTCACCCGAGAGGCAGTCGTTTATCAGAGCAGAGCTACAGAACAGACATATGTGCACAAACAAGCTCCTTCAGCCGTGAAGAGGAAACATTCAATAAGTTAAAAAAGTCATCTCGCAGTCAGCCACCCCGACAAATCCATCTGACCCGTGGAGCCAGAGGCATCTCTACGACCTTAATGGATGAAGCAGATGGCTGAAGCTCCAGGCTCCACACACACACTTATAGCAATGAAGGTAGCAGAGATGACATATTTAAGACATCAGTTCAGGTTTGACATAAACCTCTGTCTAGGAGATACTATATATTACCATAAGAGAGTGAAATCACAAAAAGAGAGCTTTCGGTTCTCAGTTGTTTCTCCTGGACTTCATTGAGATTAAACTGAGAGCCGAATGGAGACTTTTGGCAGACGCTTTTATCCAAAATTACTCAAGCTATACATTTGATCAGTACGTGTGTCGCCTGGGAATCGAACCCACAACCGTTGCGCTGCTAAAACAAAGCTCTACCCGTTGAGCTACAGGAACAAGTTTTCAAATGTGCTTCCGAGACAAACCCCACGAATCTCACAAGTCTAGAGTTATCACACAAGATCTTAACACTACTTCAAACTGATGTGCTCAGACTGGCCAAGATTCGGAATCCCACAAACTGAAGTCTGATTTGAATATATGAACAAACATATGTCATCAAGTCCTTCCAAAACCAAATGATCCGAACCGTGCCGTCCATGTTGTGTTTTCACTGCGCTCTTTTATGTCAACAACTGTCTCATTAATGTCTATATTTGTTTCTCCTGATACACATGAGAAACATCCGAGATGAAGCTGATACTCAAATGAAGCATAACGACGTACTTAATTGCATGACTCCTCAGAGCTGTCCAAGACCTTAGAGTTATGGTCACTCATTGGTTACCATCAACAACACGAGTGAGTTATGAGACAGAACCTCGCGTTCTCACCTTGGAGTTTGCAGAATGCGGCTTGCTCTCCTTCAGAACAGCAGCTGTGTCAGACAGAACCATCTTTCAGATGGGTGAGGTCAAGAGAGGGGCCAGGGACATTTCGACCTTCTAACAACTCAATTATTTGGGAGGGAAACAAACATCACCATATCAAAGACAAACACACGTTACCAGTCATTTACAAATCTGTTAAAACTGATGAGGCGTACCGCAGATCCCTGACCGAAAAACGGTAGGGCACAAATCAAATACAAGATACTGACTGCAAGATACTGATAAGCCACAGAGAGTGAGAGAGAGAGAGAAAGAGAGAGAGAGAGACTTAATAACTTGTGATTTTAAGGCATCATATGCATTCCTATTTTTTAAAGCATAAAACACAATCACAGAATGCAGTGTTCCAATGAACAAAAACACAGAAATATTACAAATATTTCATTTTACACTAAAAGTATTCATTATAAACAGCTTAAGTTAATTAAAAAGATGATTTTTCCCAGTATTGGTTTATGCTATGTATTTTTATGCTTATCAGCATGCAAATTCCAAACCTCTGTTGGAATCAGTTGTGTCAAGCCCCCATGTGTAAGTTTATCTACACACACTTTAATAAGACTAACTCATGTTTCGGCTGCTGCCTTAGAAGGCATTTGCCTTTGTAGACAGTAGACAGTGAGGCAACTCACTTGGCTTTGGAGAAGAGCCAAAGTCTTCAATCGATTACAAGGAATAAGCCTTTAAACACAACAACGAAAGCAATTTTTCTTTTGAGAAAGCCCCGAGAAAGACAGATTGTCTCTCAAAAGCCAACACTCTCTGTCAGCATGTTATGACCCACTAATGCAACTGTATAAATTACGATTATGAAAGAATTATTCTGCTCTGTCTAGCAATTAAAGACACTCATGTGTGGCTTTCCGGGGCAGGCAGCCAGGATCTCTCCAGCACTGTAAGCGAGTGCCTCTCTTTGTCCTCCCTCAAACATTTTTATCAGAAGAGAATGTGTGAACGAGCTGCAGACATCTGTCTCCACGGCAGGCAGTTCTGGAGCTGTTTCCAGCGCTCAAGATCCCAGCTAACAGGGAATGTTTTGGAACGTTGGTTAACATTCCTTAAAAGTTCTCTCAAAGTGATCAAAAAGTTCTTGCAGTAACTTTAGTACAGCTTTGTTTAACAACTTATATCATATATCAAAACTGTTATTCTTAAATTGTTAGTGGAAAATTTTAAACAAGGTTACAAAATTAAAAAATGTTTAAATAACATTCCTACAAGCAAGCAATAACGTTAATACCATATATATAAAAAACTGGATTAAAAACACCATTTTTAATATTTCTGTTACTTAATGGAAACATTAGGGATGCAGTGCATTCAAGCTATACATTGTATGTCCATTGCCTGGGAATTGAACCCATGACCTTGACGTTGCTAGCACTGCGCTCCACCTGTTGAGCTACAGGAAAGTCAGAAAATAAACCATGATGCATCAGTCCCCAATGCGTAACGTCCAATCTCTAATTCCAAATAAAGCACATCCATAGAGCCCTGCTTTAACCAACCGCATCTATAATTAATACACACAAAAAACAAACCCTTCAGTTACAGTAGACATGTGATCGAGTTACACATGCATGGAGAAACAGCAGTGCTGGTAAATGACAGATTATATGTATACGTCTAGTTCTGCCAAGTCGTGAGAGATACCATGTCTGAAAGAGAACTCCACACCTCAGTGGGAAACCCTAACTAATGTTTAATTCCCGGGTTTTGTGGGTCAGGGTCGTACCTCCCTGTAGGATCTGGCAGCCGGGCTTGGCGGCGCTCCAGGGGAAGGTGGTTTCAACACGGGCCCGTCGCCTGGCTCACCACTTCAATCACTTTCCGCCAGGCGCTTAACGCCCAACGACAGCTGACATATAACATACTGTTCCCTGCCGCAGCGTGGGCTCCCGAGACCGAGCAGCCAGACTTCTGTACAGATAAGACAGGTTTTTCCAGCTCTGTTAGAAGGATATTTGTCGCAGATGTTACGAAAACAAAAAAGGGGTTACAAAAGATGATAGATTTAAGGATAAACATTTTGCTTTGTCAAGATCGATGTGTTTGAATGCTGAGCTGGCAAATCTGGATGGGCAAAACTGTACAGCACACTACAAACAGGTGCTTCACCATGCCAAGAACTATTTTGGCTGTATGGTTCCATAAAGACCATTAACATCCATAGAATCCTTATGGTTCACAAAAGGTTCTTTGCAGTGAAAGGTTCTTTGCAGTGAAAGGTTCTTTGCAGTGAAAAAGGTTCTTTGGACTATAAAAAGCAAGAAAAAAACGGTTCTTTTAAAAACCTTTGACTGAATGGTTCTTTAAGTACCCAAAAATGGCTCTTCTACGGCACTACTCTGAAGAACCTCTTAAGAACCTTTATTCTTAAGAGTACAGGTCCTTCATAGATAAATGAGTGAATGAGACCCAAGGAATGAAGTTTTTCTTTGCAGCAGGGTTCTTGTGTTTACAAAAAAAACTCTTTCACAACCCTCCACAGTGCTGGGCTGAGGAACCGGGCTACATTTACTGCAATTATAAGCCTTCTTTCTGCTTGCATCAAAACTCATATACGTGTATATGCAAAGCAATCCTGCTGCGGTATTCTGTCAGGCCAGACTCTGCATGTTACTCTCGGTTAACTTACCACTAAACAAAAGCATAAGCAAACAAACAAACAAACTATATGTTAGAAGAGATTTCCTGGATGCATTCCTCATAAAGTTGGATAGAGCCCAGTGGGAGAGGACACACAGAAGTCAACTGTACAAAAAACAATATTCCCTGACAGAGGAACAGATAGCCAACAGACATTATTCACCTTTGTTACAGAAAATTGCGATCTAGCACATTGAGTTACAGCAAACTCCTTCAAACAGCAAGTCATCTTGCCAAAAATGGCTGAACTATAGGTGCTCTTTAAAAAAACACACTTCTCACTAGCTAGTGCTCATGTCTAACAGCACACGGAATGACTCTCAGTGCAATCGTAAACTCCCAACGAGATTTATCTGCATGACTTGGCAACTTCTGAACATATTTTTCAGTTTTGGATGAGGATGGTTTCGGCTGGAAATTCACGGCACTGGCAACCGAATTAAAAAAACATAAATTACTGTAAATATAACGTCTGGCTATTGATTTGTTACCGAACCCTGCGTTGGCCAGTAAGCGTTATTGTTTATCGTCACTGGTTGTTTTGCTACTTGTGACTGACGATCAAGAGACAAGCGGCGCGAATCAAACTGTGGCGGCTTAATAATCGTTAATAACACATCTCTATCTTCTGTTATATGTGCAAAACAACATGTTCAAAAGACCCCAAATATGACTGAGGCATTTACAGTAAAAGCTCAGATGACAACATGCGTTTTATATTTGATCAGGCTGTTACTGTGGGGTGGTCCTGCAGCCTGGGGAGTGAATACCATGTGCCTGCCACCACCAGTGTAGTGATTCTTACACATATGCTTAAAACACTGAATACTTCAGAAAGCTGTGCGGATGATCATAGAAAAAAAATCTTACTGTAACTGTACTGTAAGTCAATCTGGCTAAAATCATCTGCAAAATGACCACTGATTACTGTACTTACTGTAGGTCTAAGCTTTAAAATATATCACATTTGGCACCATTAACAATGTAACAAAATTAAAATAACTTCGAACAGCTGGATTAAGCATTAAACCATCACAGATGAAGCTGTCGTATAGTCTTATAATCACATGTGCTGATGCAGATATCATGTTTATAAGTTGGTTTATATTAATAACACAATTCATTTACATGTATGCACTTGGCGCTTTAGTCAAACGCTATGCATAAGTGATAACTTCGCAAATATGCCATTTTGTGTCTGAAACATGACATTTTTGTTGTCTACAGTGGTGTTTTTGTGATGTTCTGTTGGGTACTCACCAACGTTTTCACACTGCTGGGAAGTCTGGAGGGCCCGTGATGGAGACTGTGAGATCACTGCCTGCAGTCATTTGTGGTCTCAAGATGCTGATATAAGCATCCATCCAAACGCATGTTTTGTGACCAAAAATGATGTGCCAGGGACACATTTGATACTCAACGGTACACTCAGGGCACACAGTCCAGACTTCTACCACCAACCAAGTAATATTCATGTTCTTGTTTCTATCATAAAGACAGGAAAAATCGGTACTGATTATTGCTAACTGCAAACTTTAACTTTTTTACAGTTATTGAGCAAGTACATAACAGATCAGTGTTGAACACGATCTCCTTACCTTACCCCGACTCGAAGCTTAAAAAAATGATTTATAATTTGAGCGGTCAGGTCTAATTTCCCAGAAAATGTCAGTCTGACTGCATTTGACTTCAGCATACGTAATGAAAAGTACGTACTTGTATGTAAGTAACCTGCAATTTTAGGTTTCAAACAGAGATGGCGACAGAGAGCATTAATTACAAGCATGGTACTACTGCCAGCAGGCATGATGGGAGATAAACGCAGTGGCAGGCAGTGGTGATACGGGCTCTCCAGGTGCGCTGGCTTTGTACAGGACCATTAGCACAAGAAAAGGCGACCCGCAGAGTACAGACTGTGGTCCCGCAGCTTAACGGACACTACGCCTGCCACTAGTCATTTAAAAACAGACAAAACTAAAAACCGAAGGGGGGAGAATGAAGGAAAGTCTATAAACCTCTTGAGTTAATTCCCCAGAGGTGGAAGCCATGTGAAGCATCGATAACACAGCAGAGCATATGGAAGGAATCAACACAAGTGTGACACTCTCACAAACACTCGTGCAAACAGACAATCATGTCTTATATACACACACAAACAGCTAACAGCTAACAGTTTCAGGTGTCATTTCCCTAACATTTCCATTATGT
The DNA here is from genome assembly GCA_036877575.1 of Botia almorhae. Taxonomy (NCBI): domain Eukaryota; kingdom Metazoa; phylum Chordata; class Actinopteri; order Cypriniformes; family Botiidae; genus Botia; species Botia almorhae. Next base: position 11,605 of record JAZGTJ010011831.1, read on the forward strand.
TACAAAAAGTTATTTAATTTATTAGTAACTTTTATTAGTTACTATTAGTAACTAATTTATAAATTTAAATTAGAAAGTTCTAGATATGTTCAAAGCGTCCGGTTTTCTAGCCATCGTATCAACACTACTGCTAAGTTATAAGAACGTTATTCAAACATTCGGCAACATTTTTTAAGTTTTACTAACAACTTAGGAACAACGTTTTCGATATAATGTGGAAAAATGTTATACTAATGTTACTTCATTAACGTTTTTCGCTAACTTTGAGAAAACTTTCGGAGAGCGTTAGCCAACGTTCTAAAAACATTCCCCGTGAGCTGGTTAGATGTGGAAATCAAGTGTGATTTATGCACAAATTGAGCTTTCAAAGGTTCACACGATGTTACCGTACATTCACAAACAAAAATATGTTCGATCTGTTCATGCGTGTCCAACACACACACACATTTCACACTGTCTAACATTCAGCTAAAACCAATTCGGTGCTAATTTTGCCTTCCGCTCAGACTGGCACGCACACACACCAAAAGCGAGGTTCACTCCAGCGCTGGAGCACGGCTGGGGAAAAGCTCAGTTTTCAGACTGGGATGCCTCGAGTTCCAAAGGGCCGTACATGAAAGAAAGGCTGCGCGTACAGAGTGCCCAAGGATACACAGCGGAGCTCAATGTGAGGACAATTTAGGCCTGATGGAAAAAGTGGGATCAAAGAGCCGAGCTCCATAATTGCACATTCCCCAACTAACACTGCGCCATTTGAAGGGAGAGCCAGACCTCCAGTCTCCTCAGAGAAACAACCGTTCCTCTCTACCTTGACAAGCTGCACACTCGGATTCAGAGCGAGACAGACAGAGAGAAAGCGGCAGTGAGAGAGAAAGAAAAGATGAGAAAGAGTCTCTGCAAGATAACAGATTTTCAAAAGATGATTGGTGAAGACATTGCGTTAACAATTATAAAGACAACAGAACATTGTTATCTTAACATACTGACACATCACCTACTAAAGTTACATGTAAAGACGACGAGATCACAATTCAGAATGCACAACATTACAATTATGTCAACGTAATTATGCCAATTACGTACATTAACTAAAGGAGATTGTCAAACCTGTTTTGTGTTTTTATATTTTTTGAGAAATGTAATAAAAAAATAAACCTGACATTACATAGCACACGCTAGCTAAATAACTAGGTCTTAATTACCTGCAGAACATTAAAGGTTGGCAACCAGCACGTTTAAGGAATGTACTGTTCTTACTCTCTGCTTACTCTGCATTATCACGCCCATTACCAGCCTGATCAATGACAGAGCAGGACGCTAAAAATCTGAGGGTGAACCACAACACCCCTCACAGAAACTAAATCCCAACATCATTTTACTCCACACGGAGAGTCTGAAACAAAGATTCCTGACTGGGAAGGTTTGGGGGGGCCGTAACATGACGCAAACAACTGCTCACACTCCCAGAGTCCATCCAGAAGATAGTCCAGATCAAGAAATGTTGGGTCCAGCTCTGTTTATTTACATCTGCATCCAACTTCTGCTTTAAATTTCATTCCAAAACAAAAACGTTGCCATTTTTGTGACCGACAGTAACACTGGCCACGCCCCCCAGCACACTTCTGCATCGGCTCTATTGTGTTCAGATTTATGGAGATGCACATTTAGACTGGGTGGGGGACCTCTTGGAAATGAAACTCATTTTTGGCCTCAGCGCCGAGGCAATCACGGGGTAAATGATTCTCCTCAGGAGCTCCAACCAAGCCAAGACCCCGAGGTCATTAAAGGCAGTCGTTAGCGGATAAAATAACAAGAAAAGGAGCGATTGGGCCACTCAATCGCCATGCCAACGCTTTCTCTGTGTGGTCGTAAATAAAAAAAAAACATGAAAATGAACAGCAGCGCTTCAGAGGAGCTGCAGCCACGTAAAACGCTTCGATTCCGTTCTCATCGTCTCTTTCTGCGGTGAACTCCTGCTAGCCAAGCTAGTGGACATCTCAGCTGACCCGAACCAAGCTTGGTTTCTGTGGTTTATTCTGCTGCCTTAGGTGATTAGTGGAGACATTGTGAAAGTGCATGTCCCCTCAAACTTTTTAGGGGGTTGATCCGACAGTGCTCTCCACAAGGGCTTGCCATTAGGAACTGCATGGTTTTATGTTTGTCTAGACTTTAATAGTTGGTTTGTGCTCTCTCTTTCACCGACTCCCATACTTCTATGTCCAACAGATGCGCCCCTCCGTTCTTATCCAAAACCTAGACAGGGAGAGTAATGGTTTAGGCTACTAATGAAATAAATACACGCTTAAGCACTCAGTCTGTTGACAGGATTCCTCGGAATGGATGGAAATACAAGAGCAAAACCCCAAAATATGATTAGTGAGGTCGAGGGGCTTTTTCATACAACAACAAATACTGTATCCTACAATAAAGTCTCTGTTACAACAAGATGTGTTTTGGCCTTTTCGCCATTTTTAATGGAAAAAGGATAGGGGAATTATACGAGCTAGATTTAATCTCGGGCAGCCCACATGAGCAGCTCAGCACAATGATTCTGTGCTAACCACTAGGCCACAACTCTGACAATATAAATACACTTCTCTTCACTCTTACAAGGGTAATACACTCTACTCTAGTATTACTATGTCTGTAGACATAGCACAATAGCAATACAATGGCTAAAATACTAATATGTCTCTAATCCTAGATTAAACCTTCATGGGAGCAATAAGTATCTATTGCTTTTGCCTTACGGTTGACAAAATGATCAACTTACCCTCATGTTTTCTTTCTTCAACAAAACCTAAGAGGAAACATTTGGAATGAATGTTGACGCTGTTTTTTTTCCATACAATATAAGTGAATGGTGACCGAGAATGTGACTGTGTCACTAACATTGTGTCAACTTCTCCTGTGTTCCAAATAAGACAGGCAGTCATACAGGTTTGGGACAAGATAACAGTCAGTAAATTATAACAGAATATTCATTTCTGAGGGGAAAACTTTCCCTTTCAGATTTCACTAACATTGACACACATTTTTGTGGCTAACATGAATAACTCGTCTTTGAAACGGGATCCGTTGTCTACTTTTGAGTGAGTCATTGTGTCATTTTTGGCTCTTCCACAACAGAAGTGCTTCCCTCTTCTCCAGGCTGTTGTGATGCCCAGTTCTGATAAAACCCAGGCCTGGGAGAGGCGGACGGCAGGGGCCTGACTTTTTGACCTCTGCTTGCCCCTGGAGGTTCCTACACACCTCAATGGGACAATTGTTCAGCTGCCAACGTTTTTGTTGCTGCGGAAGTGCGCACAAATCATTGGTTTGAAACAACTCGGATTTCTCCTCGATATTGACATTAAAAACAATGCGTTTCATTATTACTTTGTACCAAACTCCATTCCACAATGGACTTAACTTGATAGCCGAAACCAGTTTTTCCCTGGAAGATGGACTGGCATTTTGGGAAAACCATCATGGTGTCAAAACATACCAGAGAAGCCTTCATTACCTTCTCTGACACGGTCCAATAGCATCCGGTCTAGCATTAGAATCAGGCAAAGAGTACATCATGTCAACAGGTAACTGATAAATGATACTAAGAAAATGATTTGTTGTTGGCTGAGCTAAAGAAATGCCTTCTCACCATCTCACAGGTCGTGAGAAGAACATGCAAGATCTGAGACACAGGTCAAGAGAGCTCAGGTTTCCTGTTTACTGATGGAGGCCATGGTGAACCTGAGAAGCATCTCGTAACTGTTTGTCCGTCCCACCCGCAGATTCCCTTCTGAGACTGTTTGTAAACAGACCAGTGTCACTTTCAAGAAGGCTGGCAGGAAATGCAAGCGCAAAACCCAAATACTTCTTTCAGAAATGTTAGGAGAACATATTTTACTGAGTAGAACAGTTAGCATCAGTTAGTTGTTAGTGGAAAGTTTCAAAAATGTTACAGACTTTAAAAAAACGTTCAAGCGATAACGGTAATACAGTACATCTAAAAAGTGTTAGAACGTTCCAAGAATGTTTAAAATATAATTATAATTGTAATGTTTTTGTTACTCAATGTAAACATTAGGGAAATGTTCCTACAATCTAATACCGTTATCTAGGCGGTTGCATTAACATTAACAATGCCAAGGTGTAGAATTCGATTCCCAGGAAATAAACCTGTACTGATTAAGTGTATAATCTGAATGCACTGTGAGTCACTTTAGATAACAGCACCTGCTAAATACATTGATAAGTGTGCAAACTCACGAGAAATGATGCAGGAAAATGGTTTCAACAATAAACTGCTGCCAAATGGCAAAACTGATACATGTAAGATACGAGGAAAGATACTAAAGATTACTGTTCTCAGCCAACATTCATCTTTTTCTTACTTTACGCTGCTGGAGCTCAACCAAAACATGCCTAGAAACTCCAAGGCCGTGGGTTCGATTACCAGGAAACATGCTGATAAAATGTATGCATTTCAGTACATGCACACCAAATGACTTGAAATGAAAACGCCTGCCAAATATATCTAATGTGAACCTGTTTGCTCTGTGCCACCAAGGCTGTTCAGGAGAACATGCGCTGAAGAGATTAGGAAGGTGAGAAACCAGAAGATGGAGCAGTTTGAAGCACTTTGCTCTGTAACTCTGATCTAGAGAGTGCTAATTTGTAAACCTGACCCCGTGGGTCTAATTGGAGAGGTCTAGGAGGTCAAATGCCTCCCTAACTGTTATGATTTGTCACTCCTCAGATGGAGTAGCTCCGGAAACGAAAGGTCCTCTCTTGATCCAATGAGAACACACCAACAGACCCATATTCACACGCACAGAAATGTTCTCACAGTGCTTCAAGAAACACTGAGGGAGAGAGGTAGAGAGAGGTAGAGCGGTAGAGAGAGAGAGAGAG
>JAZGTJ010011833.1:0-16499 GCA_036877575.1 Botia almorhae
GGTAACTTAGTGTGGAATGCAATGTCCTGTCGGTGTTCCTGCTCAGTGGAGTCATGCAGGTGGAGTCGCATGTCTTGACACTCTTAGGTTTTCACACGAGGAGGGCTTCACACGAGGGCTGCCACTTCAACTGCCACTCCAGTTTTGAGTGCTAACTAAAACGTGGCTTACTGATTGCTTCACAGCTGAGCCCAACTACTCAATTAACAAGTCAACTACTCAATTAACAAAGTGTCTAAAAGTGTTAAGTGAAACCACACAGATGGTTAAACGGTAGCAGCAATTTACAAGGCCTACATTATAAAACAGTGTAGTTCATGAAGCGGTGTGGTACTATGGATTTACTCAGATTCCGTAAGGAATTGTTAGGCTGCATTAATTAGGTAAACCAGGAGACAGCATAGGACAACCCCTGAAACAGACCAATCTGCTTATTAAACTTCCCATTATCTATTTACCTGCCTCCTGCTCAGATTCTACATTTTTTGTTCCTTGCCTAGTCACAGCAGTGTGATGTTATAGCTGCAATTAGTAACATTATGCTTCTGTCACCATCTCTGTTTGTAAAATTCCTCAGTGTTTCAATTTTGTCACAAAATTAGACACAACCGTTTTTAAATCAATTTAAAATTATAAATCATTAATATAAGCTCTCTGTTCTTAACCAAAAAGTTAAACAAATATCAGGTTTAACATGCCTGAGGACTCGCTCTCCCTGTTGAGCCTGATTTCTCCCAAAGTTTTTTCTCCATCTATTCATTGGAGTTTTGTTTCTTGTCCCTGTCGCTTTGTTGGCTTGCTTACTGGGAGACTTCTGATATTTAGCTTGGCTTATGGTTTTGTAAATTGTCAATATTGCTCTTAATATACTGATCAAATGCAATGTTCAGATATTTTATGGTATTTTATTGCCTATGGTATTTGAAATCCCTTATACTCCTATTCTGTAAAATGTAATCTTTCTATATCAAGGGATACTTTTAATTACATCTAACAGCGCCTCTCCAATACATTCTTGCAGCAAGACACTCATTTAAGGCCATACACTTATTTAAGGCCTGAGAAAGTGCGTAGGAGTTACGTTGTATTGGCTGGCAACAGAGTTGGGTTACCACACATTATCTAACTTCAAGTTTTGCTTGTATGGAACTGTCACCCCAAAAGCCAATTAACTACACTTCAACACTTCACTGTCCCTCCACTGACTGATATCACTGCTCAGTAGTACACACCAGTGCAGAATTGTGACACGTGTTGATCTAGAATGACATTAAAGTTGCATTAATACAGATATGATTGAGATTGTATAGTGAAACATCAGACCTGTATCTGATGTTTAGAGCCACTGATTAGAACCACATATGAAAGTCTAATTAAAATCAAAAAGATCAGATCCATGTGATTTGTGCCGTTCACACCATCATGCAAAAAACGATTTGTGTTACAAGTTACAAGTGGAGTTTATTGTCATTTTAACCATACATACCATACAATTCAGACATACAAGGGCTACATAACTTATGTATGTTAACATAATATTTACATTTACCAGACACTTTTATCCAAAGCAACTTACAGTTCATTCAAGGTATTCATTTTGTCAGTGCATGTGCTCCCTGGGACTCGAACCCAAGACTTTTGCGTTGTTGGCACAATGCTCTACCAACTGAGCTACAGGAACATTGTATGTACATAAATATATACAGTGTATATACAGTATTGTGTATATAATATATACATAAAGTTCACAAGTACAAACGTGCAGAAAGCACAAGACAGTTCAAAGACTATTGGGACAGACTATGAGCATAGTAAGTCCCAGTGCAGCGTCGACCAGTACACAGTTCTGTAAGGAAAAGTAAACCTGGTGACAGTAACGGCTGTAAACAAGTGTAAGCATAAGTGTTAACAGTAAACATACCAGATGCAAAAAAATACTTTTTTTCAAGACTGTAGAGGGTGGGGAATGCTCAGTTGTGTGCATATATAAGTTTGTGTGTGTGTGATCCTTCAGTCCAGTTACTGACTATTGAGCAGCCTGAAGGCATGGGGAAAAAAAGATATTGCACAGTCTGGTTGTGAGGGACTGAATGTTACGGTACCGTCTGCCAGATGGTAGGAGGGTAAAATGTGTATGGGAGGGATGTGTGGGGTCATCCACAATGCTGGTGGCTTTGCGGATGCAGCATGAGGTGTAAATGTTTGTGATGGAGCGAAGAGAGACGATGATCTTCTCAGCTGTCTCCTCACTACCCGCTGAAGGGTCTTTCGGTCCAAGAAGGTGCAATTTTCAAACCAGGCAGTGATGCAGCTGCCAAAGATGCTCTCGATGGTCCCTCTGTAGAATGTAGTGAGAATGGGGGTTGGAGATGTGCTTTCCTCAGTCTTCTTAGAAAGTATAGGCGCTGCTGGGCTTTCTTGGTTATGGAGCTGGTGTTGAGCGACCAGGTGAGATTCTCTGCCAGATGAGCACCAAGGAACTTTGTGCTCTTGACGATCTCCACAGAGGAGCCGTCGATGTTCAGGAGAGAGTGGTTGTGGTGTGCTCTTCTAAAGTCAACAACCATCTCTTTAGTTTTGTCCACGTTCAGAGACAGGTTGTTGGCTCTGCACCAGTCTGTTAGCCGCTGTACCTCCTCTCTGTATGCTGACTTGTCATTCCTGCTGATGAGACCCACCACGGTTGTGTCATCGGCAAACTTGATGATGTGATTCGAGCTGTGCATTGCTACATAGTCGTAAGTCAGCAAAGTAAACAGCAATGGGCTGAGCACACAACCCTGTAAGCGGTAAACGAATTGCAGAGGGTCCAGAGAGGGGGGCAGCAGGGTCTTACGAGCCTCTCAAAGCACTTCATTATGATGGGTGTGAGTGCAACGGGATGGTAGTCATTGAGGCAGAACACTGGAGACTTCTTTGGCACAGGGACAATGGTGGTGGCCTTGAAGCATGTCGGCACAATGGTGCTGCTCAGGGAAGTGTTGAAGATGTCTGTGAAAACATCTGCCAGCTGGTCTGCACATGCTCTGAGCACCCTGCCAGTACTGTTGTCTGGACTAGCAGCCTTCGGCGGGTTGACTCTATGTAGCATCTTCCTCACATCGACTGTGATTAGACACAGTACCTGATCATTAAGAGGAGGGGTGGTCATCCTCACCATCACGCCATTCTGTGCCTCAAGCTGAGCGTAGAAATTGTTCAGCACATCGGGGAGGGAGGCATCACTGTCACAGACAGGTGATGTTGTTCTGTATTTGGTGATGGCCTGGATGCCCTGCCACATGCATTGTGTGTCTTTGCTGGTCACAAAATTGTTGTGGATTTTCTGAGTGTGCGCTTTGCCTTCCTGATACCCGTGGACAGTTTGGCCTTTATGTTCTTAGGGTCGCTCTGTCGTCTGCTCTAAAGGCGGAGTCTCGGGTCCTCAGTAGCACACGCACCTCTGCAGTCATCCATCGTTTCTGATTGGAGCGTGTGGTGATGGTCTTGGAGACGGTGACTTCATTAATGCACTTGCTGTTATATCTGGTCACACGTATTCCTCCAAGTTGGTGAAGTCACTGTCAGTTACTGCTTCCCTGAACATGTGCCAGTCAGTGTGTTCAAAACAGTCCTGAAGAGCAGTGATGGCTCTTGCTGGCCAAGTTTTTACCTGCTTCAGAACAGGTGTTGAGCGTCTGACTAGCGGTCTGTATGTTGGGATTAGAAGTCATTGCTTGGGTTCACCAATGGATTTTTTTTCCATTGATGATGATTTTTATGTATGCAGTAACTATGATTAAGTCTCAACACAGACAGGCACATCCAATATTTGTTGATGCTGTTACCACAGTTACACAGGGGCATGGACCTGAGAAAAGAGTTGGGAAAGATGGGAGCAGCAGGTGGGAGCATGTCATAAAAACACATCAAATAAATCAATAAACAAACAATAATGTTTGTTATGTTGATGGTTAACATGAACTAACTGTTTTAAAACCTGCTATAAAACCTGCTTACCTGGTTCAAGTTTTTCTTTAACCAATTATAAATATAACAATAATAAATAAATAAAAGATGGTTGTTTATAAATAAAGATAAATAATATACCAAAAAAGACAAATAACTTCATTATGGCTAGTGATTATACTTCCGAATAGAATTTGTCCCTCGATGTATTAGTAACCAATCAGAGCAAAGAAACGGCTTCGAATCGCCAATCAGAGAAGAGAATCGAGCATGAAACGCTGTGTGCGTCCAATCCTGGATGAGCCGGTTGTCGGTCGTTTTTGTGAGGAAGGCTGAACTGAAAACAGCGAAGGCTTAAGGCGGGACTCTCACTTTACATGTCCTTATCAGATTTTCATTTTAATCTTATTCAAATCCCCGGCTTCATGTCCAAATCGGTGTAATTAGTCGATAAAGGGCGGATATCTGTGGAAAGCGGGCTGAAATCAGTACACAAATCCGTGTGAGAGTCCAGTGAAAAGCGCAGAGGCAGAGATGGAGGAGAAGGCGATCACGAAGGAGCTGGATCAGTGGATTGAGCAGCTGAACGAGTGCAAACAGCTGTCAGAAAGCCAGGTTAAAACCCTCTGCGAGAAGGTATGTGCAGAAAACTGAGTAAAATCACCCAGTTTGAACGCGATCACCTTTATTTGATTTCCCCGTTAGTCGCGTTAGCGGACTCACAAAATGGCGGAATATTAAACAGACACGGCAGACAAAAACAGCCGATGTTAAGCTTTATTTGCTAGTAAACAAAAACACACCTGTTATGACTTCAGTAAACTATTAATTTACCTGTACTAAATATTAAAGTGGTCTGTACAGTTTGTGATTTCCGTACAGGAACCCTACATAAATTAAAGTTATTAACATAATATTGGTGTGGGAATAAGTCGTGGTCTTAAAATGGACGATTCATTTCAAGTTTCTGTTCATATGTAGTTTTGTTGGTTTTAAAGAACGAAGCGTTTAAATACAAGCGCTTCCTTATAACACGTACGTAGTCTTTGGGTGTATTCGCATTAGCGTATGGGGTGTGATAGCTGAACTTTGCTAACTAAGCAGCCAATAGACCTTTACCACACTTCCTATTTCCGGTAAGTAAAGCAGTGCATCGCTATTTCCAGTAACATGAACGCAGTCAAAACTAATGGCGGAATCCTCTCGTGTTATTGCAGCATATAGTGATTTACCAACACAAAAAGAACTGAGGAAAGGATAAGTGAGACATACTGCAGGACAAAAGTCCTTCTTTTAAAATACTAAGTGGGAGTGTGTTAACTGCGCAAAACTGATGATGTCTATTTCCTACAGTGACCATTTTAAAGTTTTTTTTTTGCAGTTTTAAAGTTGGGTCTGAACCTCCCCAAATACTGAACATGAGAGCACAAAATACCTTTTAAAGAATGTTGTTTAAGTGAGTAGGGGCTAGTGTTGTTAAAAATATCGATATTTTGATAAATATCGATACTAAAAAATATATGAAACGGTTCCTATACTCATATCCCGAAGTATCGATACACTGATAGCAGTCTAGCTGTGGCGCTTTCACTCTCTCCCTTCTCTCCAACAGCGAGTTGACACAGCACACGTGACCGCAGCGCCTGTCTCGTTTATTTGCTCCGTTTAAATAGCGTTAGTGAGTAAGATGCGAGTGCGGGGCAGCGACCGGCTTTGGTTGAGAAAGAACACAGCAGAAGTGCTGTCTGCAACTATTTTAGATTTAAGGCAAATGAACACGGAAAGGCAAAAGACACAAGCGCGCCAATATACAAGCGTTGTTACAAAGCAATGCTAACAAAAGGTGCTAACACCACTAATTTAGCAAAGCACCTGAAAGAAAGACAGACCCCGACCCGGAATTTTGAGAGGTTGGTAACTGTTCTCATTTTAACATTACTGAAATGTTAACCAAGATGGCACAGCATTGTTGCTGATATGTGTCCTCATGTCGTTCCAGTGAGCTTTGTTTTCGCATTTGAGGCACAGAACTTTGCGCATCCGTGTTTACTATAGCGCTCTATTTATGTGCGTTGATGAATATATGTAAATCCAAAATTAAACTCTGTTCATCATATAAATGGTAATGTATTACCCACGTTGATGAACAATAAACAATACATTTGTTACAGTATTTATTAAACTTTGATAACATTAGTTAATAAAAAAACAATGGTACATAGTTGTTAGCTCTTGTTCAAATTAAAACTATTAACTGATAGAACTTTGGATTTTAATTAGTAAATGTTTAAAATAACATTTATCTACGATTAATGCATGTTTTAGAAATGTTTTCATTGTTAATTTATGTGTTAATGTTAACAAATATCTGTTACCATTAGCTTAAGCACTTTATTGGTTTTTGAATGTGACATTCTAAGAGCCTTTGAAACAAGTGCACTACCTCAAGATGTTTTGTTCATGTAAAATATACCTCATTGTCATGTTCTAGACTTGTGATATATTTATCTTTAAATTAAAGAGAAAATTAAAATTTTAAACTCTTAACGTTGTGGCGTTTTTTTTCCCCCCGTGGTATCGAAAATGGTATTGAATATCAATTTTTTATAAGGTATTGTATCAAAGTTAGAAATTTCAATATCGTGACAACACTAGTTTAGGGGCTAAACTTCCGAACATTGAGCAACCTTTAGTTTATAGGGCTCCTTGTTCTTTTGCATTGACTGGCAACAATTTGCCTGTACTAATACCTCTCAGTTCACTATATCTGACACTGCCTGCAAAGGAGGGAAATTATCACAGTCTTTTGGCAATGGCTAACTTTAAACCTGCTTAGAGATGTGCCGATACCCTTTTCCCGATACCGATTCGATACCTGGGCTCAGGGTATCGGCAGATACAGAGTACTGATCCGATACCTGGGTGTGTCTGTATATAAAGCAGTATTTTTTTTTTTTAACTGATAAAGAACTTCAAAACACCTATAAATCTAACGCTGTAAACTGGAAAGGTATTTTAGTTTTACAATAAAACTATAAAAAAACAGTGCAACAAATAAATCTAGGTCTCTGTGTCCACCCAGTGTGTCGTCAAACTTAGTGTAAACAGCGGGGTCATGTCCCAGCTCCAGATGTAGTAAGCTGATAGTAAAGCTGATTGATTGCACATCTTTTTGTTTACGAGAAATGTGTTCACGCACTGTCTCATAATTTAGGAAGCACTGCTTCAGAGAAGTATTTGCGACCAGGCATACTGTACCGGGGCTTCAAATGTTCAATCAAGCGGCGAAATCCCATGTTTTCAACCACTGACAGTGGCTGGTCATCGAGAACAATAAACTCAATTTATTATTGAAGGAAGTGCTTTTACTAAATAGGGGTGTAACGATATTACAAACCGAACCGAAATATCGTGATACACCAACCACGATACGTATCGCGAAACTCTCGTGGCGTACCGCGGTACTCTCACGCCCCCTGCTGTCCATTGTTGAGGTTGACATCACTTGTCTCTAACCAATTTAAACAATTTAAACACATCTTTATTTTATCACATTTGATTAAATTGTATTAGTAATGATGAGCTTTTGTTCTAAATTTTGTTCTAAATATTATATTCTAAAGTTAGTATTTTCCAAGTGCATGTCATGTGACTTGAGTGAGCGATCACACTCGGTTACTTCTGTATTTATTTAATTTTAGTTTACTTAGTTAAGATGGCTGCACTAAAGAGAATTGTTTTTTTCTGACTAGTCTATATTGGAGGTATTTATTTAATTTTTGTTGTTTACTCGGGTATCCTGACTGTACTAAAAATGTGATGGCAAAGTTAATAAAGAAAAAATTTAGTTGTTCTTGTTATTAAGTAAATCTATTGTTCCTTAGCATTGCTGTTAAGATGACATCAACCCTAACCCCACAGCAAACAGAAACCGAACCGAACCGAACCGTGGCTCCAAAACCATGAACCGAACCGAATCGTGCCTTTGGTGTATCGTTACACCCCTATTACTAAGTCTTCTAATGCTTTATTAAGTTACTCGTGTTAAAGTTGCTGATACTTGTGCCACCCCTCGAAATTGCAGCATGGCATATAAGACACGTCGCCGGCGGTATTTTCCAGTCTGAAATACTGCCAAACCACAGACATACTGCTAACATGTTTGTATTTCTTCTTTTTTTCTCTGAAATTTCTGATTTCCGATTTGCCACGTTAAGCAAAGCTAGCGAGCATAACTAGGTGTTATAATTATTTGTGGTATCGGTGGATTTTCCGATACTAGTATCAGAATCGAAACGGCCCTAATCCTGCTAAAAGTTAGTCTTTATTATAAACAATGGATAACATGACATGAATAGGCTTGCCTTAGCATTTATTTCTTTGTAGACTGTGCAGACTGAATAGAAAGTTCTGTAAGTCGACATATTGTTTTAGAGGTTGCTCTATTGAGACTGTCAATGTTAGACAATTTGCAACAATGCGTCAAATAATAATAATAAAAATAGTAATAAGATGACGCCAACAGGATAACTAGCAACCGTAATATATTGACATTGCAATTGACTTGAGTTAAAAATGTACTTTTAGAAGAACTTGTAATAATAATGAATTATTATTAATTTAGCATTATTTTACTGTCATAGTTTGTTACTATGCATTTTCGTGATAGTACTTTAATTGAAATCTTTTCATTATCTCCATGATGCCCTGCTTATGCCCCGCCTCTAGGATGGTTGTTTATTGGTCCGGGAATTATACCATGCACAATTGTTTTTGCTTGTGTTCTGCAGAGCTGTCTGTAAATGCAGTCCATGATTTATTTCCATATCACAAATTAAATCTTTAACTGTTACACATTATAGTTATAAATTCAGAAAGTAAATTGTTTGTGAATCTGCCATCACATCACTGCTCTGGTCTTCTGTAAGCAGAGCTTGTGTAGACTAAAGGTTTTCTGTCATGTACTGAATCTTAAAAAGTTTGATGACAAAATGTATTCTATCTTTTAAGATGTTAAAAATAAACATCTGCTTTGGTTAAAAATAAACATCTGCTTTGTTTAAAAATAAACATCTGCTTTGTTTAAAAATAAACATCTGCTTTGTTTAAAAATAAACATCTGTGTGCAGCGTCTGTGTGTGCATGTGTGTCTTTAGTGTGCATGTGTGTCTTTAGTGTGCATCCTAATCTTAAGACATGGTGACCATTTGACTTTTCTATTCATAAATATATAACGCTTTAAAGAGCACAGTATTTTATTGGATACTGGATTGAGGCCATTTGTCATTCTTAAGATCTGTGTTTGACGTTCTTTCAGGCTAAAGAAATCCTGACCAAGGAGTCCAATGTTCAGGAGGTGAGATGTCCAGTCACGGTCTGTGGAGACGTGCACGGCCAGTTTCATGATCTCATGGAGCTCTTCAGAATTGGAGGAAAGTCACCAGACACCAACTACTTGTTCATGGGAGATTATGTTGACCGAGGCTATTATTCTGTGGAAACTGTCACACTGCTTGTTTCTTTGAAGGTAAGTTCTCACATGTAATCATAGTAATCTGTGACTGCAACATGTTTTGTTAGTCCTTGAGTATCAGAGAAACAGTACTGTCACCACACCTTATCATAACCTCAAAAATCAGTTTTAAGTATATATGCTTCTGATACTTAAAGGATTCATTCACAGTGGAATGTAAATTTTCATAATTTACACGCCCTTATGCCATCCTAGTGTATATGACATTCTTCATTTAGTGTATATGAGTTACATTAGATATCTTGGCTCTTTCCAGCTTTGTAATTCTATTGAACAGTGCCTGAGTTTTTGAATCTCCAAAAAAGCACATCCATCATAAAAGTAAGCCATATGACTGTAGTGGGTTAATAAATGTTTTATAAAGTAAATCGATGTGTTTAAGAAAATTGAGAAATAAATATTTTAAGCTTATTGATCGTTACTTGTATCAATGTAAACAAACAGAACGGTGTTAAATTTTAATATGGCGACACAGAGACGATGTCAAATCTTCATTACCTGCATCTCTGAGTTTACGCCTTCCATTTACACTAAATGGATATAATTCAGTTCTATCACTATGAAAATTCAGCAGTTCTTCGCAAATATACATACAAGGAGTGTAGGATTATGTATTTATGTAATTCTTAATTCAGATATTTTCTTGGCATATTAGATCTTTCAATTACAATCGTTTACAATTTTTTTTTTTTTTTTTGGTTATGTATTTTTACTGTAGGTAAGGTATCGTGAACGCATCACAATTCTTCGAGGAAATCATGAAAGCAGACAGATTACACAAGTGTACGGCTTTTATGATGAGTGCCTACGTAAATACGGCAATGCAAATGTTTGGAAATACTTCACAGACCTCTTTGATTACCTTCCCCTAACTGCCTTGGTAGATGGTCAGGTACGTTTACTTTGCTGGGTCTCTCTGCTAGCTTAACGCTGATATTTTGATGTTAAAATACAATTTTAACCTCAAGAGTTTAATTTAAATGACACATTTAACAGAATGTGTTTGCTCTGCAGATCTTCTGTCTTCATGGAGGATTGTCACCGTCTATAGACACACTTGATCACATAAGAGCTTTGGATCGTTTACAGGAAGTTCCTCATGAGGTGGTGGCCCCATCAAATCTCTTCTTATTTTTAGCAGCAGATTTGATTGAAAGTGGTCCATAAATGCAAATAAATCCTGATGTTTCTTGTTCTTTTCTCAGGGGCCCATGTGTGATTTGTTGTGGTCAGACCCAGATGACCGTGGAGGTTGGGGTATTTCTCCTCGAGGTGCAGGCTACACCTTTGGGCAGGATATATCAGAGACCTTTAACCATGCAAATGGCCTGACGCTGGTCTCTAGAGCTCACCAGCTAGTAATGGAGGTGAGCTAACTGCAGAGATCTGAATGTTCGCAATTAACTGATGCTATGTTCACACAGTTCATTGTGGTCTCACTCCTGACAACAAAAAAAGTATTGTCTGACCTAATAGTCACATTTTGTCTTCTGATCTGGTCTTGGCTGTCAATAAAAGTGCACAAACTTTCTCAGTCTTTTCTTTAAACACATTTATCATTTGTTTCCAGGGTTACAACTGGTGTCATGATCGTAATGTGGTAACGATTTTCAGCGCCCCCAACTACTGTTACCGATGTGGAAATCAAGCAGCCATCATGGAGCTAGATGACACTCTGAAGTACTCCTTGTAAGAATATTGATTGTTAATACTGCCCACATTTCTATAGTTCTGCATCTGTAACATGCAAACGTGACCTGACCTGGTATTTTTGATTTCAGCCTGCAGTTTGACCCTGCCCCTCGCAGAGGAGAGCCACACGTTACCCGTCGTACTCCTGACTACTTCCTGTGAATGTCTGTCTGTACAGTATTGCTATCAGATCGTAATCTTTATTCCGTTTAATAAGATGAGAGGAGTGGGCAAAAGAGTAAAAAGATACTGTTTATCCAAATTAACACTTATCCAGTGAAAATTGTTTGTGGACCATAAGGTGTGTGCCATAATCAATCAGATCCAGAGCCTCTGTCTGACATCATGACCATGAGACATCAGCCTGAATCCTCACTTTCCTCCAAACTTTGTTGAATGCCTTCAACAGGCTGCGAAACCCTTCTGCTCCAGTTGTCCTTTTTTTTTGTCTGTTTGCATGTTTTTTTTTTCAGCAGAATGAAAGCTAACAGTCAGATGTCAAACTTGCCCAATGTGTTTTCCTGTTTTTTTTTCCATATTATGAGAGGAATAAGATTAGATGCAGTATTAGGAGGATCATCTTTCCTACAGTGACAAACAGTCAAATATGTGGCAGACAGAAGTGACATGTCATCATAGAAATGCTGGTTTATCTTATGATGTTTCAGTGTCTGTTTAAAGGGTACCAATTCAAAATAAAGATGAAAGTTGCTCCTTTTTTGTCAGGTTCTGCCTAAATCTTTCCATCTGATGGAAAGATGATGTTTGTTAAGGCAAGTGTCACTATTACTCGTATACAGTTAGAAATCTGATGTTCGGTTTCTCACATGCTGCCAAAGAATAAAAATTTGAAGTAAAAATTAACTATGCACATGTCAGTGGGAAGTTTAAGTTTGTTACAGTACGTGTGAGACCTTTTTCAAATTCGTAATTAAAGGGGACATCGGATGCCCAATTTTTATTTTTATTTTTTTTTAAATGTGATCAAGCCAGCTGCCGTTTGAAAATAGTCGTTTTGTTGTGCAGTTTTTAATGACCCCAAATATCACTTCAGTCGTGTGTGTGTGTGTGCGCGTGCGCGTGTGCATGCAAGCATTTTTTTTTTTTACAAAAAATGATATTTAGTATGTTTAAGCAATTTAGTTTATGAGGTCATGGGAAGTGTCCCCATAAATCATGTTTACATTGTTATACATGTCATTATACATGTTTAAACAACATATTCAAACCCACACACACAAGTTTGTTTTATTCTATAAACTACAGACAACATTTCTTCCAAATTCGAAATAAACGTCATTTAGAGTATTTATTAGCAGAAAATGAACTTTGGTCAAAACAACCAAAATATGCAGCGTTTTACGACTTCAAATAATGCAAAAACCAAGTTCGTACACATTTTTTAAACCACACAATGCTAGTTTTTTTTATTTTGAGAAAAGTTCAAACATCAATATCTGGTGAAATGACCTTAATCACAGCTTGAATGCGTCTTGGCATGCTCTTTACCAGTCTTTTACAATGCTGTTGGTTGATGACATCACTCTTGGTGCAAACATTTAAACAAGTTGTCTTTGTTTGATGCCTTGTGACCATCCATCTTCCTCCACCTGGGGCTTCCTCAAAGATGAATTTGCCCAATCCAAGCCTTGCTGAAGATAATCACAGATCTTCCACCAGATTCCTCCACAGTGCGAGACACTGTGGCTTGTAGGCCTCTCTAGGTCTCTGTCTAACCATTACATGACCAGGTGTTGGACAAAGCTGAAAACTGGACTCATCAGAGAAGATACCCTTAACTCCAGTCCTCTAGAGTCTAATCTGTATGGTCTTTTGCAAACCACAGCCTGGCTCTTAGCTTCTCATTAATAAAGGGCTTTTTCTAACTAGAAGTTTCTAGAAGCTTGTTTTGAACCGTTATCACCGTGCACTTCACCCCATTTGCCATATATCTCATTGTAGGTCACTTGGTGTCATCCTACAGTTTTTGAATGACATTCGAATGAGTTGTCAGTCATCTCGTTTACTTGAGAGACAACATGAGAGAACCTGATCCAAACAGCATGCTTGCAGGTCCTATTCCCTCTTGTAGGAGAGTGCCCCCAGAAGGGCTGTCTTCAGTGACGATGCTGAGATCAGCCTCTTCTAGGGACTTAACTGTGACTTTCTGCTGGGTTGGAGGACCACAGGACCATCTCAAGTGGAAAAGAGGGTCAGTCTGGGAGAATTAGATCTCCTAGCACCTCCTAGAAACCAAATGACCAGATTGTGTTGTCTAAGCGATTCCCTCCCCACAGCAATGGCAGCGACATACAAGTAGGGTGGGGGGAGAGATATTATCAATTCACTCTTGCAGGAAGGACAACGCCAATGCAATCATGCATCTGGGTGGGTGTTCCCAAAAGGCACCAGTTTGCAAAGAGCTGCCACTTCAAATCATACAGCCATCTGTACGAATGGAGAGGGCTCTTGCCTTAGTGATTTTGTCTATCACTGCTGCGAATAGACCAACTAAGCTCCTTATGTTCTGTCCAGTGTCTGGGTGTGGAAGTTCCAGAGGCCCAGTTAGGGTTGGAGCTGTTATGAACAGCATAAGATTAGAGAACTGCATCTGCTTGGGCCAGTTGGGCCTGATACTGCTTTCCCATTCCACACAGCGCCTCAGCTTGTGTTGGACGCACCTGTCTTGCCGACAACATATATAGAGATTTGTTCTAAGGGGAACCTTGCCCATAGAAAAACCACGTCTGACCATGGACTGAACATACAGTGGCACTCCTGTATGACTAGCACAGGAGTACTAGCATAGGGACCCGGTCTTGCAGCAAGTGCTGAAACAGCCTCACATGCATCAATTAGAAATGCGAATGTTTGGCATAGCTGAGATGGAGTTTCTGTAGGAGCCAATGTGATTGAGTGATGACCACACAACCAGGAATTATGCAAAGGGCACCATAGGAATGACTGGCTTCATCATGCCCAAGGTGGATACCTCACAACTAGGTGGCCGAACTGGAAGGATCCACATACCAGCTGGCCGTGTTGTGTTAGTCTGATACTCAGAGAGGGCATCGTGTCCCTTGGCTCTCAATTAATTGTAAGAAATAATTGCTTTTCAAGCAAGTGATGCTCCTGTAATTAGTATTTAGACACACCTGTGGCAAGAAACAGGTGTGGGCAATATAGTAATCACACTTGCAACCAGTTAAAATGAAGAAAAGTTGACTCAACCTTTGTGTTGTGTATCACAGTGAGCATGGAGAAAAGAAAGTGTAAAGAGTTGTCTGGGTTTGAGAGAAAAAATTGTGGGAAAACATGGACAATCTCAAGGCTACAAGTCCATCTCCAGAGATCTTAATGTTCCTGTGTCCAGTGTGTTTAATATCATCAAGAGGTTTACAGCCCATGGCACTGTAGCGAACCTCCCTGGATGTGGACTTGCACTATCCGTCGTCATCTTAATGAAAAGGAACGCTATGACACAAAGGCATAAAGACTGGAGTTTGCCAAAACTTATGTGAGAAAACCACAATCCTTTTGGGAGAATTTACTGTGGACAGATTAGACAAAAGTAGATCTTTTTGGTAAAGGACATTATGGCACCGTTTACAGAAAAAGAAATGAGGCCTTCAAAGAAAAGAACACAGTCCCTACAGTCAAACATGGTGGAGGTTCAAAGATGTTTTGGGGTTGCTTTGCTGCTTCTGGCACTGGATGGCTTGACTGTGTGAATGGTATCATGAAATCTGATGATTACCAAAGAATTTTGAGGTCATGGGTCTTCCAGCAGGACAATGACCCAAAACACACTTCAAAAAGCACTCAGAAATGGTTGCAAACAAAGCGCTGAAGAGTTCTAAAATGGCCAGCAATGAGTCCCATACTCACATAAATGTGAGTACCAAAACATTTGCAACTGCAACAATTTTCTGAGAGCAGGGTTGCATTTCTGACAGAATTGCAAGCAGGTTGATATTTTTGGCCATGACTGTATATTGTGTATATACATTATATACAAATATGCAGTGGTGGAGGTAACGAATCTACTCACATTACTGTAATTAAGTACATTTTTGGGGTATTTGTACTTTCATGAGTATAATTTTAAGTCTATAATTTTACTTGTACTTTGGTACAAATTAAGCAATTAAGTAATTTACTTCGTTATTTTTAAAATCACAAGTCGTTACGGAGTACTGAATTAATATTTCAACCACTGACTGGCATTTCGGTAGTCAATAATCTTAACGGACCAATGAAAAGCCTGGTACGTTATTTGAACCGAAAAACAAGTTTCCGGCTACTGCAGATTTACGTAAGCTTATTGGTTGACACATGGAGATTCAAGACAGCAATAATGAATCTGAAGAATGCAGAAATGACAAAGAAATAGCGGAGGATGAGTGCCCATGGCCACACCTGGAGGAGCTGTTCACCTATAGAGGGAGGAAAGGGGACAGTTT
Organism: Botia almorhae; assembly: GCA_036877575.1. Lineage (NCBI taxonomy): Eukaryota > Metazoa > Chordata > Actinopteri > Cypriniformes > Botiidae > Botia > Botia almorhae. Next base: position 15,637 of record JAZGTJ010011833.1, read on the forward strand.
GCTGATGCAGTGTAAACAATGTCCGCCATTTTGCTGTAATTTCGGTTGCATTTTTTTCTTATTAAAAAAAATTTTTTAAAAGAAAAAAAAAATATTTGTTAAAAAAATAGTGGTTGAATTTATTGTTTTACTGTATTTATAGCAAGTAGCTGATTTTGCAGTCATAGGTAAATGTATTTTACAGGACACCAGATAATGATCTGAAATGTCTTCTGTAACGAACATGGAAACAAAATGATCCATTCGCAGGGTTTTATTAAAGAGAGTAATCAACAAACGGGCAAGGGTCAAACGGGGGCGAGCAGAGCAGTAAGGGCAAAGCAAACACAAAACCATGAAACGGGCAAGGGTCGAGACAAGCAGCAAACATTCATAAACACAGTCCAAAGCAAAGTCCATAAAGGCAGGCGACAAAAATCCAAAAATAAGAAGTAATCCAAACAGCAACGATAAGGCAATCCAATAAACGCTCTGAAATGTATGCAAAAGGGCAATACAAACCATCGCATCGAGTAGTGTTTGGTACTAAGCATTATAGTCCTGCTAATTGCATTCAGGTGCCCAACAGGAAGTAATCAAAGACAGGTATGGGTCATGGGGTCATGGGTAATGTAGTCCGGAATGTATTAATATTCTGGCGAACGTTTCCGCTGACGACCAGCAGGAGGCGGAGCTAAGGCCTCCTCCATAACAGGCTTTGCTCTGCTGCAGAATATTGATATAATCAACATTAGCACCTGAATGCAGGGCACCTGAATGCAGGGGCAGCCGTGGCCTAATGGTTAGAGAGTTGGACTTGTAACCCAAAGGTTGCAGGTTCGAGTCTCAGGTCCGGCAGGGATTGTAGGTGGAGATTGTGAATT
>JAZGTJ010011834.1:0-16498 GCA_036877575.1 Botia almorhae
TTTGTTTGAAATTCTTAAAATATTTTACTCATAGCAGACATGCGTACAGCAATATTAGCAGGTACAACTGCATTAATCAGATTCAACATGTAGGTTGGCAAGAGGTCAGGTGTATGTTCTGTCACTGTGTTAGATATTATGTTGACTAGTTTATACATCCACATGAGGGAGCCAAAAAGGTGTTTATATCTTGACATTGGGCTCTGTGCTCCTATTTCACCTTTTATTAGAAGAGCGAGAGGGAGCGAGACAGAAAGCAAGAGTGAGGGAGAAAGCTAGAGAGAGTGAGTGAGTGATTGAGAGAGAGAGAGAGAGAGAGAGAGAGAAAGCAAGAGAGTGACTGAGAGAGACAGAGAGAGCATGCCACACAAGTGGCAGAATAAACCTTCTGATGAAGGTGGTTGGCTCGGCTTCAAATTAAAATGCAGTGCCACGCCTTCTCTCACTTAGAAAGGAGGGAGAGAGTAAGAGAGATAAATAAATGAATAGATAAATAAATAAATAAAGCCAAAGAGAAATTCCGTCATCATGCAACACAGCCCCTTCAAATGAATGTCTGGTGCATTACGAACGCATGGCTATTATTCTTTTGTACCAGACAGAGGCAGTGAGGTTGCCAAATGTAAAGCAATGTTGCTTCGTAAGCCCAAATAAAAAAAAGAAGCATGTACACTTATTAAAAAAATCTTGCTGAGATTTTCAAGTGAAGTGGCCTTTAATCATCTCAAGACATTTAGGGATGCATGTTTTGTGTTTGTAGGTCATATCAATGACTCAAGGTTTTTTTTAGTTATGTATGTACCGCTGCATTCTGATCTGCTCAATAAACATGCAAGGGGCTTTTTGGATATGCGGTGGGTGTATGTTTGTCCCTTTGGACTTTGTGGTTTGCTCATAAATAGGCACTTTTTTATGAACGCTGTCATAAGCAATACAGCATCAGGATTGATGAGGGCACTGAAAGCAAGGGGGGCAAGAGGGTGGGGAGACAACATTTTTGGCATATTAGAGAGGATTTAATGGGGGCAATTAAAGAGCAGATGCACTGGCCTTGGATGTGAGACCTGAAGGACATTTTCATTGGTCTGCTTGTATTTGCCAGGGACCAAATCCAGAACCCAAAACAGACATAGTGTCTCAGAGTGGCCCAATGGGAGGGGTCTTCTGACTTATCAGGATGCTTCTTCAAGAAGACATCATTTTGTTGCTAAATGTGCCCCTTTGCAGTAATCTTGGTTGAAAGACACTTCTGAGGCAAATATACATCTAAAGGGCAATCTAATGCCAGGGTGTGAAATTCATTGTTATCATGCACAAAGATGCCAAGGCTTTTATTGGTCCTGGAGTAGCTGTTAAAACTAATGTGAGCCATCTATCCTGTAGTACGCTCTGAAATCTATCATTATTTTAAAAGACATAAGGATAAGTGGTGTCTCGCTCACCTACTTGATTTAACTGCTGATGTATTACTTAGCGCTGAAAATGAGGTACATTATTTCAGTTTTGGAAAAAATAGAGAAATTAAGTGTGCTGCGAAATAAACCATTTTGCCTTAATCTGCAATACCTCTTCTAATGTCTAAACATAAACAATTAAGCAGATTTTCCTACATGTTATGTAGCTTTATCTTTCCTACATATATTAATTAAATTGTATCTCCAAATATTTAACTTTTTAAAATATTTTATATTATAATATTAATATTTAATAATTCTTCCACAGAAATTTCTTTTGTAGAATTTTTTTTAGGGTGACATTAGGGTGAGTATATGATGACTGAATGATCATTTTTGGGTGACTATCCCTTTAAGGAAGTTAAGACCTGCTGTAACCAAAACAGTAGGTCTAATTTAACTAAAGCCTCATACCTTTGATACATCTGAGCACTGGTTGATATCAAACTTCATAATAAAGTAGAATGATTTGACCATATCTGAATCTTAAAGCATTAACTTGATGCTTGATTACTAATGTCACACTACTAGCATGAATTAGCATAGCTAAACCACACAATTAAATAACTGTGCCATGTGTGTGCCATCTCCCAGCCATCCCCCGCAATGACCTGTGCCGCACAAGTGCTTTAATTAAAACTACAGTGGGTGTTTGCCCTCTGCTTCAATCTGTGTGTGAGTTTAGAAAAGGCATCACACAATCACAGGGCACTGAATCAGCCTCGTCACCCCAAGGCCCACGGTTCCACTGAGTCACAGTGCTCATATGAACCTGTGCATCTGACTCATGTCCCACCAAGCAGCAGTGCGGCGTGATGTGATGGTGACAGCTCTAGTGTAACACAGAGCCCGGGGACTGCCAGGAAAAAGATGGCACTTTCCCATAATGCTTCAGTGGGGAAAAGGATGCCTAAGCAATACTTATGGCATTCTACCTATCATTATATTCTGGATGCCTTTTTTCCTCTATCCTCTATTCTCTATCCCAACCTTTTCTCACGAGGTTTATCTCTGTCAGTGAGGATTGAGGTGATGCATGAGCTTCTTAAAGAGCGATAGTTACATTTCTGTCATCATTTACTTAACTTCATGTCTTGATCATTTAGTCAGTGATGTAAACTGGAGAATTGGATCAGTTTATTTTGTGAACTGGCTCAACCACTGAAAAGGTCCAATTTAACAGTATTCAGACATTTCTATGTCTCTCAAGAATGCATCTGCTATGGCAGGATGTCAAACATTTTAATAAATAACGAATCTGTTTCCTACACAAAGCCATCATATCTTCAAATATACAAGTCGGTTCAATTTTTCTCCCTCTGTGTTTCAGAGAGGAAAGTAAGTCATATGGGTGCATTTTTATTTTTGAGTGAACTACTACTTTAAAAGGTTCTTTAAAAGTTTTTAGGTTAGCCGTACTTAGTCTGGGGTCAAAAACTGTGAAAAAGGCCAAGGTCATAATGCTTAATTGAGATAGTCCAGAATCTACATCAATGCTTGAAGTGGTTAATAGTTTAATTAGTGTTATTAGAGAGAGATGAAACACAGCCTCTGCAGAGCTGCTGAAGCTGACTTGGGTCAGAAGGCAATGGTAGAGGAGCACACACTTACACACACACACACAAAAGACACGAAGCCAATGAACTTATAGACACTAGTGCACGCAACTAAGTACGTAAAAACAGACAATGAAAATTCTGTCGCAGCCAAGAGCAATACATTTGCAATATGATTGTAGATGACAATGATGGAATTAGGCGTAGACACACTAATTAGACACGCAAACAAACACTGATTAAGTCTATCTTTGGCATGTGTACAAAACTATTTTAAAAGCAATTTCGCCACTGATTGTACTGTTAAATATAAAAATAAAAGAGTGCTTTGTCTTAACTAATGAGTGGGAGTAACTACCCACAGTAGGTTATAAGGTGTTAGACACACAGCGATAAAAACAGCAAAGAATGAGTGAGAGAAAGTGAAAGAGTGAAGGAGAGAAAGAGAGAGATAAAGTGTTAGGCAAAGGTTATGGGTATTCTTATGTGATTCGTGTATGTTCATTTTGTGTCTGCGTGTTAAACCGAATGCATGTTTGAGTGCGTAGTAAATTAACTTTCACGCACTGTGGACATGAAAAACCCAATCATTTTTTCATTAACTGGTGTAGGGAATCGGGCCAGGCAAGCGCAAACTAATTACCCTTTGCCAGAAGGGCCAGTAGAGGGAGGCAGGGAGTGCCAGCTGCCCAGTCCAGCGATCTCAAAGGTGGGTGGGAACACAAGGGGCCTCTCTAGCCTTGTATTAGGTTGCAGAGGCAGATCGTATGCATAAATCTACCCACAGGTTTGTGTAAGTAAAGAGTCTTGGCTGCTGCAGACGAGGAGGTCTTACCTTGCTGGACAACCCTGTTTGAAGAGCCAGCTTCAGCTGGGGAAGAGCTCTTGGAGCGTGTGGGGAAAGGTGATTGTCTAAAGCGGTCATCTAGGAACGGGCTGAAAACACATGGCACCACCATTATACTTGGCAGAATGCTGATAGCTGATTGGATAATCATCACAATAGGTGCATAACAACCTACCTGTGTATACCAAATGATGCACTGTCTTTGTTTTCGTTAGCTTTACTTACTTTCTCTGAAAAAAGAAAATCACAGCTGTGTTATCCTTGGATTTATTTGTGGGCCAAGTTTTATGTCTAATCAGGTAGAAGGTGTAAATATGGTAAATGTTTTGTTAAAAATGGCAATAACAGTTTTGCCGGGCAAAAACTGAGCCAAAAAGTGATAAAATCATTATGTTTCTATTCACCATCTAACATTTGCTATATTTTACTATATTTTAAACCTAGGTCTTAGTCATAAAATCAAGACCTTGCTGTGTGTTAGATGTTAGAAAAAAATCTGCCCTAATAAAGGTAAAAAATGTCCTCTTTAATCAATTCCAGGGGCAATTATCACCCCTTGGTGATAAAGTTCATTTCCAACACTGGCAACAACTGGTCATAAATCCACTGACCATTTTTTAAACTATGTTTTGCCAAACTGCATTTAAAATGTACAGCTCAGAGAGCATCTGAGACTGGAGTATCTCCAGTCTGTCTATCTGTCTGTCTGTCTCTCTTCTGGTGGTCTGATAATGACCTTGCTCCCTGGGTGGCACTTCCTAAGCTCCCTCTCCCTGACACCCTCTCGGTCACACTGCTCAACTGAGGATGGAAGGGCTCTGCGTTGCCATGACGATGCTGCATAGGAGCAAGAGGGAGAGAGAGACAGAAAAAGAGAGAGACAGACAAGGGAAATGTGTGCAACCCAGTGTGTTTGAGCCAGAATATTTGAGAACAATCTGAGGGAGTCGAGGGTTTAGGGGTTATACATACACACTGTGCTGCTACACAGCACTCCCATGGGGAGGGAGGGTGGTGGGAGGGTGCCAATGGTGTGTGTGAAGGTTTGTGTATGTGTAAATATGTGCGTGTGTGCGCAGGGGGTGGATTTTTTGTGTTAGGCTTCTGAGGTGCTAGATGGCATTTAAAAAGAGCATAGCTGCAAGGAGGGTTGGGGGCAGGTTTGTCTCGGCTAATCCTCAGAATGCTCTAGGAAGAAAAGCTTGATCCTGCCATCATTTAACACCACAAATATCCTTCCACTCTCTAGTGTGTCAGTGCAGCATTCAAAGAAGATGATAGAGAAGAAAACCTGAGAACGGTCGATGCAGAAAGTATTTCCCAAACAGACAGTCATGTTCAGGCAGAGACATATGTACCCTCTATTTCTTCTTAGACACTTACCAGACAGCTTGAAAAGCAGCTCAGAGGCCATTTTGACTGATATGTCCTGGGAGAAGAGGTCATTTTGGGGGCGGGGCAAAGGATCTTGTAGGTTGACCATTGGTTCCTTTTTCTCACACGTCCCTGAAGTGCTAAAGCTCAGTAGATGAGATGAGGGTGGAGTCAATTCAAGGGGCGGGTCCACTTCCATAGGCTCCGCCTTTACCATCACTTTCTGGAGGCAAGTGTCTTTGTTGTTTTCTGTAAAACATTTAAATGAATATTAATCAATTTGCAAATGACCATCATAACACTGATTCTAATTAGTGGTGCTTATATTATCATATGCATATCAAATGTAAATGATCATTTAGTGTGAATTTTTGGTGTGAGCAAGAATTTGAATAGAAACAGCGGATTCCTATGGAGCAGTTCAAGACGCACACTCAGAGAACGACATAATGCATTTTTTCGTTGCTATGTTGCATTGTTTTCCATCTGCCATTCTACTGATGACCAATAAATAATTAAGGCTTTGAGTCACATGTTCAGAGTCACAGCATCTGCACATATCAAAACATTTGATGGTGCTAATGCACAGAAATTCCAATGAAAGTAAATTCAAGCATGAATATGAACACTGAATACGCTGTTGGTACACGGCTGAAGATTACTCTAAATTAAATGGTTGCAGTGCATAAGGCCTTTAAACTACAGACATAAAGTTATTAGCGAGTTGTCTGTATAAAACATTCCTCAAATATTCACTTTTGCCCAATTTATCCCCATCAATATTCTTCTGTCTCTTTTGTTACATACACTCAAATAACATTCTTTCAACATATTTTACATTTATATCTTTTTGCTTATGCAGCGACTACATTTTAATCAAAAACATTTTAAACAGAATTGGTATGTCAAAAGAATAAAGACTTTAACAGTGTTTTTAATCAATCAAAAATTATAATTATGCTAGTTATTCCACTTTTACAAAATGTAATAGTAATCCGATTATGTCTTTCTTAATGTAACAGTACCAGAATACAGTTACTTTTTATGTACAGCCTACTGATTACACTACAGTCTTCCATTACTCTCCAATCCTGGACATGAATGATTCCTTAAATCATGTGCTTGTGTGCTACAACATTTTAAATTGGAGAAACTATCACTGGAAAAAATACCATTGACTCAGAATGAAGAGGGACAAGAATATCTAAAAGACTCTGGGGTGTGCTCTTTTGATCTGGACCTGTAAGCAATCACGTAGCAGAGCCCAAGCGACAAATCACAACATCCATGTGTTTGTTTCACGTGTCCACACTCATTTTTTCCTCACAGTTCTACAGATTTAGTTTTGTGCTGTTCTTTATGTGTTGTTCTTTTAACCTACAAAGCCCGTGGCCAAAGCGAGCGCAGATGTCAACTGTCATGTGCAACATATTTATATCTGAGCCTGGTTGCCTGCTTTGTGACTCATTTGAGCTTTAAAGACAAGGGCATCATTGAGATAAGGTTCTGACCAAAGTCGGTTAAAATTGAAGCAGATGTCTATAATTTGGCTTCAGAAAACAAAAAGGTTTAAAATCTGGTCAAAGTGAGTCAGAATGTTTTCTTTTTACTCACCGCTCTAGGCTAAGCCAGAGCCCAAAAAGAAATGGCAAAAAAGACTTCGTCCTACCAGAATCAATTCCTAGTCCATGTTTAAAAAAAGAAGATGAGAAGATGTGGTCTCATCTCAACTTTTGTCAATAATGGCAAACTGCGAAAACAATTCAAATACACGTTATAACGGTTGGGCCCTGAGCTGTTTGTGTTTATGTTTCTGCACATTTGTGGTCATAAAGTGCTGTGTTGTTCAGCACAACATGACAATGAGGGTTGAGTTGTCCGGTATATTTACAAACATGTAAAGGTTTCAAAAACTTTCCATGGTTAGCCTAAAACACTAGCGCAGACAATATGCCAACATCATGACAGGACAAACAAGACAGACTGTGAGCTCACAGTTCTCCAGCTATTTTAATGAAATCCAGCCCTTGTGAACTCAGTCAACCTTTTCGATATACAGTAAGAAAATGAAGGTCTGTTCCCATCCTGTAATGTTTGTTTCAATTAGCACTTTTGACTATTTAAAATAGATTAAGGTATAATTCATAGATGGTGTTTAATAATATTGCGTGTAATGGTATTTTGGAAAAGTTGGACATCCTTTGGACTCGAAAAACAGTCACTTAACTTTGAAAACAATAAAAAATGATTGTATATGAATTGCTCAAATATTGAGCTGTATGACCTGTGTAATGATACCACATAAAGCTACAGTTAGATCATGATGTAAAAATCTTACTCTTAAAATGTCTCTTAAAAATCTTAAAATGTCATTTTACATGATAAATCAGAATTTTGATTTTATTTATTTATTTATTTTTTTTAAGGAATTTTCTTGTAGAGGGTAAGATTAAAGTCAGAATGGCAGAAGGACAAGCCTGAAATACACTAAATTGCCAAAAGTATTGGCTCACCCATCCAAATAATTGAATTCAGGTGTTATAATCACTTCCATGGCCACAGGTGTATAAAATGAAGCACCTAGGCATGCAGACTGCTTCTACAAACATTTGTGAAAGAATGGACCGCTCTCAGGAGCTCAGTGAATTCCAATGTGGTACTGTGATAGGATGCCACCTGTGCAACAAGTCCAGTCGTGAAATTTCCTCCCACTAAATATTCCACAGTCAACTGTCAGTGGTATTATAACAAACTGGAAGCGATTGGTAATTCTTTATTTAAAATGACAGAGCGGGGTCAGCAAATGCTGAGGCACATTTACATTAAGTCATTTAGCTGACGCTTTTATTCAAAGCGACTTACAAATGAGGATAAGGAAGCAACTTCAAATACAATAAGAGGCAACAGTGAATAAGTGCTATAGACAGGTCTCAGATGTATTATCTCAGATATACTATCTCACATAGTGCGCAGAGGTCAAAAACTATTTGCAGAGTCAATCGCTACAGAAGTTCATGTGGCCTTCAGATTAGCTCAAGAACAGGGCGTAGAGAGCTTCACGGAATGGGTTTCCATGGCCAAGCAGCTGCATCCAAGCCATACATTACCAAGTGCAATGCAAAGTGTTGGATGCAGTGGTGTAAAGCACGCCGCAACTGGACTCTAGAGCAGTGTAGACACGTTCTCTGGAGTGACAAATCTCGCTTCTCCATCTGGCAATCTGATGGACGAATTTGCATTTGCCAAAAGAACGGTACTTGTCTGACTGCATTGTGCCAAATGTGAAGTTTGGTGAAGGGGGGATTATGGTGTGGGGTTGTTTTTCAGAAGCTGAGCTTGGCCCCTTAGTTCCAGTAAAAGTAACTGAATGCTTCAGCATACCAAGAGATTTTGGACAATTCCATGTTTCCAATTTGTGGGAACAGTTTGGGGATGGCCCCCTTTCTGTTCCAACATGACTGCGCACCAGTGCACAAAGCAAGGTCCATAAAGACATGGATGAGCGAGTTTGGTGTGGAAGAACTTGACTGGCCTGCACAGAGTTCTGACCTCAACCCGACAGAACACCTTTGGGATGAATTAGAGCGAAGACTGTGAGCCAGGCCTTCTCGTCCAACATCAGTGTTTGACCTCACAAATGCGCTTCTGGAAGAATGGTCAAAAATTCCCATAAACGCACTCCTAAACCTTAAACCTCCTAACACAATCCCTAAACCTAAAGGCAGATGAGCGAATTCTTTTGGCAATATAGTGTAGTTCCAAAATGTATTTTGTTATAATCATTATTCTTTGTTAAAAATTAGACAAGAAAGTTTCTCCCAAAATCTCCCAAATGTATTTGAGCAGTAGATGGCATATGCTTCTCAGAGGCTGCCAAGCATGATCACACAGCTGGTGGTGGGAAGGAGGGGCGTAATCATATGAATTTTGTTTGGCTGGGGACAAGAGAGCAAGAGATTGTGAGTAGACCGAGTGACCTCCGCCCCTCCTGTTACCAGAGAGGGTTACTGGGCAGTGTCTGCTGTAGTGTTGCTGTCTGGCTCTGACCTAGATTGTGTGTGAGTACAGTGTATGTTTACAGTGTGTGTACAAAAGTGTGGGTGTGTGAAGGGGGTGGGTGAGGGGGGTAGTGGTGTGCCTAGGTGTCAGAAGCTGGAGCAGGCAATGCCACACAGGGACAATGAGAAAGCACTAGCCCACAAATCCCTTAATAAAGTACCTGGAGCCAGATTGAGGTCCGGGGTCATTTAGGGGACACTCATTCTCGCAACATACACACAGTATTGCACTCGCGCTTTGGGTTCTACAGCCTCACCAACCGCTTTCAAATGCATTTATACACATGTTCACAGAGTGATACATGTGTATAGTAATATAGAGAGCAGGTCACTAGGAGGAAGGAGGGCAGACATACTGTGAACTCACCTCTAATCTGCAGTGTTTTAAAGCATGACAAAATAGCCATATTGTAATAATGCCATGCAAAATAACCATTTGGGCAAATAAATGTGCAAATACAAAAGAAAAAGAACACTCGCATGCAAATAATAAAAGCACACTGGTGCAGTGAGGTAAACTGAGGTTGACTAGTGGCAACTGTCCATCATCATAGCCATCTCGTCTATTTAAGGTTTGTGCCAGTTAAACCTATGAAAGTTTTAAACCAGCACCGATTTATGTCAAACAAACAAAACACAGTGGCATGTCAAGGCTGTGGCCTAGTCATGACTGAATGTACTACACATACATTGAGCTTGGGGGCTTATGTAGGGTTTGAAAGCATTAGAATGTTCTAGAGACCCCCAATCCATTTTTAGAAGGTGACCAGGGGTTCATAAACAACAAATTAACTTTGTTTTAGTGCAGCGTATTAAGTGGGGGGGGGATAAATAAATTCCATTAAACACACAAACTTGCTCAACTAATATCAAGTATTAAAATCTAAAAGGGCTCACAATAAATTCTCATAAGAATTACTAAGAATAATTCATACTCCTGATACAAATAATCTTGGGATCAAATCCCACTCTAGTTCACATTAATTTCTCCTTTTCTAATCAACTAAAATTGCTTTCTGGGGCAACTGATGTTTTACAGCACCGGGATCTGATTTTAGTTAGCGATTTCACAGGCTTGATTATGTCGATCACAGAACTTGACATTTTCTGTGGTAGGTTTACTACAGCACAACTACTAATATACAATATACAGTACATAAAACATTTAACTGTATGTTTCTAAGAAAATACTGTTATAAATTGTCTGTGTACTTATTATGTGATTGCATTTGCGATCCTGTATTTCCACAACAAACAACTCAATGGTGGTATGTAAAAAGCCTGTGAGGGCTGGTGAAAAAGACACAGACCACAAACTGCACCACCCTCATTTAGACAATGGAGGCATGAATCAACCATCATACCCAACACATCCATTTGGCATACTAAACAATCTGACAGCCTCGGAGCATTAGTCATTCAACACATGTAAACCTAGCGCATCACATGCCCTTTGAAGCACTGTACAGTACCACGAGTGTATGAATTGGAAGGTGAGATGTAGGCAAAGAGAACTGATGCACACAAAAGAGATGTTGAGGGAATCAGAGAAATAAAAGATAGAAGGGCCACAAACAGATACAGCTGCAGCTAATAGTAGTCACACCTCTTAATCTCATTTTGTACACTAACAGGTTATTTTACCTGAGTGATATAACAGCAATTTACAACAGCAATTTGGAGTCAGTTCAATTCTGACTCCAAAAAATGAGAATGTCAAATGTCTTGACTATGCATTGTGTGTTTTTTCTCTAATGCAAGTAGGTCTAGGTGTAACCCATGCATTGCTGTCCGAAAACGACACACTGTTGAAAATCTTCCAATAAACACACATAAACAAAACATGGCACCTCTATCGATGGCATTTTGTTTAAAAAAAACTGCCACAGATTAATATTTCATTCTCTAATATTATTGTGGTCAAAAATAGGCATGACTAAATTGGGGGTGGAGTCAGTAGGGACCTGATGATACCATGTTGTATCACAGTCAGGATATGATAAAGTTGACATTTAACATATAATTACTCAAAACTGATATATTTTTACTCACCTCTTTTCATTACATCTACATTGGATTTATGTATTTTGCACAATAATATTCCTAGCTTGTTCTGAGTTTAGATTTTGGTCGAATATAAATAATTAAGTGTTGATAGATATTTCCCCACCCCTACACTGTTAGTATTCATGTTTCTTGCTTGTTGCTGTAAGACCAAACCATTGCCAAAGTTAAGTGAATCATTGAAATTTCAGAAGTGATTCCAGTACTCTGTACGGACTGTTAATTTAGGAAATTGACTGTTGCATTTAAATGCGGCAGTCACTCTCAAAATCGTACAGTGTGTACGTGGCCAAATAAAGGAGAAAGATAAAAGAGAGGAAACAGTGGTGTAGGAGATGTGTAAAACAGGCCTGCACCAGAGCAGCATACACAGCAAAGGAGCTAGAGGTGAAGAAAAAGAATGTAACAGAGAAAAGGGAGGGAGAGATGGAGGAGGAGGACAGAGAACACGGTTGTCATTCTGCACTACGTCTCCTCTGGACCGACGGAAACGATGACCCGCTTAGACACGAGGTGAAGAGTTCAGCCGCTTCAAAGAGGTCCAGTGCAACCGCAGCCCGCAAAGAGACAAGGGAGAGCTGATCCCAGACCAGCAGCCGAACAGCCCCTCAATAATTCAGCACATCATGATGCAACGCTCACCTCGGCTCAGCCAGAGAATGAAAGCAAGAGAGAATATCTGCTCCACATGCCCCTCAAGAGGCTACAGTAGGGATGCTGAGTTTGTGCACTACAGCCAGCTATGAGACAAACTGCAGCAAGGCAACAGACAAGTGACCAATTCTGAGTGGAGGTGTCACTGCACGCATCCTACTAGTATGATTCTGTAAACCGTGCTTAAAATTCCAGGCCAAGAACGGATGGTAATTATGCTGAACCAAGCTCAGGTGGAAATAAAACTGTAACCATTCCTTACTGTTCTTAGACAGTGGAAAACAGACTTTAGCCTGATGGCTCTGAACTCACTACTGACTATCCCATATTAAGTCCAGTTCATGCTTTTGAAAACATCTACTACAATATGAAAAAACAGAGTAATGTATGAATGTATAAATATAGGCTTTGGAATAAAGCAATGAAAGACTTTAATTAATTAAAAGACTAAATCTTAAATTGCAGACAGTTCCCCTTATTATGCATAATTAACAGGTCTCAGTCTTTTGTGTGTATTATGGTAGCTTTGTGAAGATGGACATAATTTTTAGCCTTTTATGGGATAAGAATTTTTAGGTGTATCAAGTTAAAAATAGTTGAACTGTTAAAAATGCATCTTAAGTTTTTAGTGTAAGTTCACTGTTCAGGGCCAAGTTCAAGGCCGTTCAAGACGATTTGCGCTCATCCACTGACACAATACATTTTACTGAAGTAATCAATTGTACATTTTAAACTAATTCTGGCTTATTGGGGTATGATTCTAAAGTGTGATTTGTGAGGTCACGGCCACTTGGCAGCCCAAAACAGCTTTTCTGGCTCATGTTGCTTTACTACAGAGCTCTCTAATGATGCCTCTAATTGGCTTTGAGTTTAATAACAAAGGCCAAGAACCTGGCTAAAAAAGATGCAGATGACCAGGTCAAGAAACAACCTCTTGGGAAAAGCTGCAATTGGATATATCTCATTTGTAGGGGCAAAAGCAGGTTGATAGTATTCTTCACTATCAGAAGACAGTGGTCCTCTCTTAGGTGTTGTGCGCCCCCCCGGTGCATTGCACCGCATCAGGGTCCATCTGTTGAAACCCAGGAACCATCAGTGTGGAGGGACTAACACAGCAATGGTAATTAGCCCCAGGATGCAAACAGCTACCATCAAACAGATGGGGGGGAAGTCAACACATTGTTAGCTGGTTTGATAGGGGGTGGGGTGGGGGGAGGTGACCTACTTTGAATCGTGTGATGCAACACCTTAAAACGGAGAGCTGCCATCTATACCAACTAAGGACACATACTGTATCTGAAACGGCTTACTTGTTCCCTACTTGTTCCCCTAATATTTCCTATAAAGACTATAAAGTCCACTATAAAAGCCAACATATGAGCAGGAAGTGCATGAAAATGAGTGAGTGATTCTGGGCACTGATGTAAAATAGGGGGTCATGACATGAGGAGTCAATTTTCCCTTGATCTTTTGACATATACAAGGTCTTGGTATTAATACATCCTGCAAGTTCCATAGTTTTAAATGTCCTCCTTATTTTTATTTACATAAAATAAAATCGTTCTCCAAGAAGAACAAATGCGAAATGGCTGGATTTGTGACGTCACTAGGTAGATTCATTTTTATATGACCTGCCCCAGAACAAGATAGCAACACCTACTTTTACATCATTGCATTTTTGGCCCCGCCCACAATTGTTTAGTTGCAGAGATGTGGAAACAGTTGACAGAACAACATCACAGCAACATCCTATTTGTTTGGGATTAATTCACTATGACATTGTGCACCAGGCCGAAGAGAGCACTTAGAAGGGGCAAGTGGTTCTGACAGCCTTGTTACACTCATAATACATTGGTGATAGCAGTAAGATGCCAGTCAAATGCTGTGCTGTTCCTGGCTGAGCTGTTCATTGGCTAAGCACCTTAAAGATAAGTGTCTTGATTAAGGACACAATGGCTCATGGCTTGCTCCTTGCAGGACCAAACCAGCAACCTTCTGATTATTAGCCATTTCACCACATAACCCCACTGCATGTCATGCAAAGCCAGTGGGTTACCAAGACATCCTCAGTCAGCAGGCTGGTGCTGTTATGACCACAGACAGAGTCAGACAGAGATGACCTTCCCCTGACTGACCTCTCAGGTTTGCTCTACTGCATCAAATGCGCACACACAAAGGACCACAGAGGATGTCATTGTTTCCATGGCATTGATTCCCAGCCTGCATCTAGCCGAGCGCAGCTTTTTAGATACACTTGGTTGCATGTCTGCATGCCGCTGTGGCCACGCTGAGATGGATCTGCAAGGCCATGTTGAGTAAAACAGCTTCACAATTTGACAACAAACAGGCTAATTGGTCCCTGTTCCTGGCCTCAGGAGATGAAGAGAGAAAGAGGCTAAGGAAACACATCCTGGAAGTGAGGTATGCTGGGTATGCTCTAATGGCAGCCGACTAAGCGTTCCGATGTGGGAAGTCACAGAGTACTTTCACTGAGTGTTACACACACACACACACACACACAAACACTACAAGACAGCGTTAGTGAAGTCTACTACCTCCCTTTTCTCACGTCTTACTGCTTAAGGAACTTGTGTGTGCAAACATGCTCAATTAGAAGTGAAAGCATGTCAAAAACACTTTTAGTTTATTAAGGAGGGGTACACAAGCCTCAAGAGGTTTCTGAGTAGGTTTCAGGGGATACTTTAAAGATTTTGCTTTGTAAACCTATAAACACAAATTATGGCTGTCAAACGATTACAAATAATCAAAATTATTTGTACAAGTCATTGTGTGTTTAGTTGTAGGTAAAATTCCACGTTGAGTTCAAATTTAAATGCTGGGTTTTGATGATAACCATACTGAAAATCACTCTTCTTATGTTAATTGTTTCATCTGGGTTTGTAATTTATAAATACACTTGCTGTTCATTTCTCTTAGAAGGTTACTGCATTATTGCCCTCAGAACTATAAATGCTTGTGAAGTTCAGGTGCCTCATTAAAGACAAAGCGGAGAGAAAATGTTGTGAGTCTGTTTTTTCAGTATCAACTGTTTTTAGTTTAAATGGAAATTAACATTATAATGTCCATTTTAATAATATCACAGAATATTAAAGAAGGCATTCTTGAGCTGTTGTGTGTGTGTGTGTGCTATCCAGTCTGTTTGGTCATACAATCATTTTAAAACTTAACAAAACCTGCAAAGTTTACAACCTTGTTTCAGTGCAATGGTTGATTGACAGGTGAGGAAGTGGGATGCATCAGAACGCATTAGTGTTTGCACTACCACTGCAATGTGGTCACATGCATTCGACCTAGAAATGTGATTTGAGTGATCTGATCTCAAATCATTTGGACCCCCAATCACAACTGTATTTAGCCCTTTCCACTTTAACACGTGTGTCAGGAGGCACACGTGTTAAAGCCAGCTCGCTGAGTCACACTGAAGTGCAAGGCATCATGGGGAGGGTACAGCAGCAGCTGGTGTGTGGTGCCCATCAAATACGCTGCTTTAGAGTAAATCATTTCCTATCAGCCTCTGTAATAGACTACTGTAAATCTCTCTCTCTCTTTTTGTGGCAAGTGCATTTCTCACTGTTTCTGGTTCTCTCTCTCTTTCACTCTCTGGCTCTTTTATTACCTTGCAAGCACATCTGAAATCTCACCTCAATGATCTTACAATTGTTCATGGCCAGATGTACAAGGTGAGACCAAAAAGAAAAAGGTGGCTATTATAATTAATTTATGGTTATTTTTATAAAAAAAAAATTATTTTGTTGGAACTGTGGTCTAGAGGTGTACATTGTCAAACACGTTGAGTTATGGTGTTCATGCGAGAGATGTTAGTTTAAGTATGGCTTGCAACTCTCTCGAATCTATCCTTTAAAATACATTTCACAGACTTTGTAAGACCTATAAACCTATAAGCTCTATATGTACCGATATTTTTGTGTACTGTATGTGTACTTGGTTATTAATACTAAAAAAAACGATGATGCATGTCTCTTCAGATCAATCCAGATCAAATTGGATTTTTTTTAATCACAGGTCCACATATATAATGATAAAATGATCTGTACATGTAAAAGATATATTTACATTTAATGTGCAGCTTCATCCACATCATACTACTCATAGTATATATAGATCTGTTGAGTATTATCAGATCCTTAGTTTCACACAGAAATTTTCCCACCAGAAATTTGCGTTCAGCTGTGCTGAAATACCTGAGACCTGTCTATAGCACTTATTTACTGTTGCCTCTTATTGTAATTGAAGTTGCTTCCTTGTCGCTTTGGATAAAAGCGTCAGCAAAATGACTAAATGTAAATGTAAATAAAAACTGGGTTCCACAATGACTGTTTTCTGATTGGACACAGTTACTGATGTTCTCACTAGGGCTGGGTATCGAGTTCGATACTTTTTAAGCACCGACCGAATCGTCTCGATACTATCGAGTATCGAAAAAATCATTTTCGTTCGGTACCAAATTTC
>JAZGTJ010011835.1:0-16498 GCA_036877575.1 Botia almorhae
GTCAGCGCAGACGACTGTGAGATTGATGTGGAACGCTGTGAATGTGTTCCAAAAATACGGACACACAGATTACATCATACGTGACATTGTCCTGCAGATCCTCTGAAGGTAGAACGATTTTAAAAAAAATAATAAAACATGATTTGTTGGTTTTGGAACAACATATCTTTAATAAAAATCAGTCTTAACCTCAAACCTACCTATTAACCAAACCCTAACCATAACTAACCTCCACAGTACAGTATACAAACCTCCAACCCAGTCTTAAATCGAACACTGAACATAAACCTGTTATTCAAACATTGTTATTCAAACATTTTTTAATATATTGTTTTTGTTATATATGATATATAACAGTAAAGAAACATTCTAGTTATGTTACTGTGAGAGCGTTTTAAATAACTTCAAGAGAATGTTCCCTGTTAGCTGGGTAGGTTCTTTAAAGGTTTTTTAAAAACAGTCACATAAACCAGAACTTGTTATTCAGCTTCACAACAAATATAAAACTGTTAAAACATGTTGGAGATATTTCCTCATTTCTCAGCAATAACACTTCACTGTTCTTCATCATTTCACAGAGAGAGAGAGAGAGAGAGAGAGGGGTTACCGAGAGGACAGCGCACTGATCTGCAAATGTCGAGTGCAGAGACTGCAAAACACCATTTAATTTATTTATCTCTATTTATATCAAAGTTCTGATATTAACGTTTATTTACGTGCCTCATCGGTAAGGCGGCAGCGAAAACTCACTAAAACATACAACCAATGCTGCTTTGCTGTCTGAATACATATGTTAATATGTTACAGGTTTAAGTGTCTCTTTTGCACTGAACATTTCATATAAAAAAAGTGTTGAGTGTATATGACTTGCAGTGCTCCTCATACATTTCCTTGTGCCTCAGCGCGAAGAGATTTTTAAGGTTTTGTTATTTAACAAACAACAAGTTTATCTGACATGGGTGTTGCATGCCTTCCTGCATGAAAGCAATCAGCAAACATTTCCCCAGAATTTTTTGTTGATTCTAAACATTTAGGTATCGGGATAAAAGGTTTAATAAACCAAAAGTTCAAATAAACAGGTTATCTAATGCAGGGTCACCAAAGTTTGTCTTTACTGCAGGCCTGTCTTACACCAGCTGGTAGTTTTCACACTTCTTGGCTTAAGGGCTTCACCATGGAGCTGAGCATGGAGGTGGACAGGAGATCACTCTGACAGCTGTTATGTGTGCAGTCATTAAATGCTGTTTTTGTATACTGCGCAAATGCAATGCACAAAATAAAAAGATTACAGACTATTTTGCAGTATTATTACAGTATTATTATTTACAGTACAAAGCTAATACATTTTGACTCTAGAGCAAAACTAAACGTACAGTTCACAGGTCTGGCATGTTGGCTCAGGAAAAGTTTTCAGTTGTTTTACCTAATTAAAAAGATACCATCAGAGGACAGAAGCTTGAAAAACATCAGATAACAGACACAATACTACAGTTAAAAAAAGCTTTTGCAAGGAAAAGTTTTTGCAACATTCGGCCAAGACATATTGACAGATTCACAAAACAACAGAATCATAGAGCACAATCGACAGTCTCGACAGAATGATCTAATATGTATAGCTGATATTCAACAAATCAAAATACCTAATGTACTATCTGCAGAGCAGCAGAGGACTCCAGCATGCAGTCTCATGCCAGAGATGTCTGGCTCCTGTGCTTGTGCACACGATCAAATGCGGTTGCAGAAAATGGGAAGTCGTCCAATCACGTATATTGTTGATGCAGCGCTCGCCAAATCGCTTTAAACAATTTCCCACGATGCCCTGATATTTGTGATGAGGTATTTACAGGAAGCGCACAGCCCACCGCACGTGCCCAGAGGAGAGTGATGGAAAGACACATCACAGAACAAAAGTAAACTGATGCTAGAATGTCATGCCAACCCACTGTTTACAGGTCATGCAGGTCATGTAAGAAATGTTCTAGATGTTTGATGACCTCAAATAAAGCCGGGATTCATCATTACCATCAACATCATCATCATCATGATAGATCCAGAAGTTGATGAACGCAAGTGCAATTTAATTATATACAAACAAACAAACATGGACACAGACATCCTCAGAACAGTGGCTAACGTTCTCCAAACATTCTCTCAAAGAAAAATATGCTTGCAGTAATGTTAGTAGAACATTTAAACTTTATAATAATAATAATAATATTTATGTTCAAATATTTCAAGATATTTTCAAGAACTCACTAATCAAACATTGATCACAAGTTCATCGTAGAACGGGCTAATGGCAGACAGAGTTACCGTTGATGAGACTGAAACTGGCTCCAGAGTGATTCTGAGCATTGTTCCGCTCAGAGATGCATGGACGGTGCATGGTGGAGATGCATGGACAGCAGCAGCACAGCTGTTTGTTGAAGTGCTTTCGGAAGGATTTGCTGAGCAGATAGAGGGCGAAGGGGTTGACGCAAGAGTTGGTGAAGGCGAGGATGCGAGCGCACACGCTGGAGATGAAGTGGGCCGTTGAGGTGTCCACCTCTGTGTAGTGGTACGAGCGGTAGAGGTAAATCACATGACTGGGGAACCAGCAGATGGCGAACAGGCCCACAAACACCAGAACTGTCCTGGCGAGACGCTTCCGTGACTCAATCTACCGTTCAAAGATCAGGGAGGTAAATACGAATCTACACATCTTAAAACATCAATAAAGTTGATGTATTTTAAATATTTTATATATTAAAATGATAAACTTCAGCTATAACAACTAAATAATAAGAGATGTCATCTTTATCATCATCATCATCGTTTGATAGAAACATCTGAGATCTGTAACAATACAGATGCTCTTTGATCTTTTTCCTGCACATCACTTCACTTCAAACAGAAATTTAGTCATTTTTCATACAGTGGGAACCAAACGTCGGAAACCACTTGTGGAAATCGTTCTTTGGAATTATTTCCTACTTTAATGCACCATCTAACAGAAATTTTATTATTGGCATAATTTAGGTAAAAAGTTGAATTACAAATAAACATTATTTCAGAATTTCATAACTGGAAAATGAAATGTAACTCATTTTAACCAATTACGACACACACACACACACACAATTTTGATAAAAATAATTAACCTAAACAGCTGAAGCATTTGACCTCTGACCTCACCCGTCTCCTAATGTGTGGGTTTCCCTCCACTGGCATGTTACTCGCGCTCTGAATCAGACTCCTGGCGATGAAGATGTAGTACGTGGAGATGATGAGGAGAGGAATGATGTACAGAACGAGGAAGGAGCCCATGGAGTGGATTTTGGGGTGCAGGTCTCCAGCGTGAGGGTACGGCGCACATGCTCTAAAGGTCTCGTTGGTTTTAGGAATGTGGAAGCTGTGGAGGTCAGAGAACACAGCCTCAGGAACAGCCAGAATTATGGAGAGCAGCCAAATTGAAGCAGCTTTCAGGCAGACCCTCAGTGTGGCGTTAGGCATCTGGATGTCCATTGGTTTGACGATGGCCTTGTATCTAGGAAACACAGTGAGACTATTTACATGAGCCATTATAATTAAGAGTCCCCAGCAGCTAACAATCTTTGGTTGTAAGAACATTTTCCTAATGTTTCCTGTGGTAATGAAAACGAACATTCTAGAAATGTTCAAAACATAACATTTTAGACATTACATTAACATGTTGTTATAATAGTTATGATTAAAAGGTTATTTAAATTTTTTTAATTCTTAAAAGTTAAAACGTTCAATTAACAACGTTCATTGTTCGATTAAAGGATGTTTGACATATATAATAAATAACATTAAAAAACGTTCTACTAACGTTACTGCAAAAGCAAGTCAGTGCTTTTTATAACACTGAAAGAACTTTTAGAGAACGTTAGCCAACATTCTGAGAACGTTTCCTGTTAGCTGGATCAAAACTAAAGAACACTGTTCTACGCAATTAAGAGTGATTCAAAAGAAAACTAACATGTTGGCTAGAATATCTAAATTATATAATGGAATACTGTATATAACACAATACATAAAGACTCATGTAGATGACGTTTATATTTACATTTTGTCCACAGATTATAGTGTAACATCAAAACTGCAAACATCGTGTAAAATTTAACTGAAGCGTTGAGTCACGACGATATATGTACATATATTAAAACAAAGAGCGTTTACCTGTCCGCTGCCAACGCCGTGAGTGTGAACACAGACACCCCGACCGACGTTAGCTGGATGAACGGGATGAGTTTACAACCCACCCGCCCGAAGAGCCACTCATCCGCCAGAAACTTACTGGCATCCACCGGCGCGCAGGTGACCAGAAGCAGCACGTCTCCAAGAGCGAGACTCGACATGAAGACATCGTGAACATTGCGCGTGGATTTCGCATTGCAAAACGTCCTAATGAGCGTCACATTTCCAATTAATCCAACTGTAATGAGGAGCGCGTAAACGGTGGCGATGACGATGCCTGAATGAAAATGTGCAAAACTCAGGAGCGCGGCTTGTGTTGAGCACAACATCCGGCGTCGGTGCGAACGTTGCGTCAAACGACATGTTACCAAATCATTTTTTAAATCTCAGGTGTCCAATGGAGAGGAATATGGCCATAAACACAAACAATATACGTTTTACTCGCTTCTCAGTTCGTTTACTGACATTCCTCTCCAGCTGTTCCGCTGTGAACTCTGTGCGTAAATGGAGAGTCCATGTGCGGTTCGGTTCGTATAGGTCAAGCTGGTGCGCCTGCGCTCTTAAGACAACTGTTAGACCATGTTGATGGCCATCTGTCCAAGTGCAGCAAAGTATTTGGACAGAAGTACCGAAAATGCAACAGAGTCAGCAAAGATGTGCTGTCTCCATAGAAACAAAAAAGGGTAATATCAAAATCAGATTAATGGAGTTTTAAAGGAGTTCTGACACGTAAACCAAAACATGCGCTGCACACGATGAGCTGGGAAGCTGCCTCGGATTATTAACTTGAGCAGCTCATTTCACAAGCACTTGTTGTTTTTGAACGGCTGAGAAGGATTTTCAATGTGGCCATGACAACTAAGCAAGAGACTCTCCAAGTTATCAAAAACGTTCCTGCAGTAATGTTAGTAGAACTCTTTTACAATCATATATCAAAAACGTTATTTTATGTAGTTCGTGGAACATTTTTAAAAGTCACAGAATTTAACCAAAAACGTTAATACAATGTTAAAAATGTTACTAGCGCGTTTTTGTTACTTAATGGAAACGTTGGTGAAATGTTCTAACAACAGTTGTTAGCTGGTTACACCCTCAATTGTTATTTATTTAAAAATGCTTGTTACCAAAATTACAGTGTCGCTTCAGACAATTCAGACAAATTTTATTGTTTGTAAATGTCAAAGCTGAATGGCTAATCTTTATAATATACTCTTGGACACGCCCCTTATTGCAGACAGGCAGTATTTCAAAACATTCACTCCACTGTAATTTTTGAGACATCTTCAATACGTCGATTAAATGTCATTCTTTACTGTATTTACCATGATGAATAATGCCTCTCATTTTCAGCCTGTGAATCTTTAATAACAGTCCTTCAGAGATTAATATGAAATTTGTTTTGTTTTTTCTCTGTAAACAATGTTATTGGGTAAATAAAATGACACAGCTAACATTTTCAAGTATACGTTCTGAATTGGCTGAAACATGAAGATTTTTCCATTTAGAATTGGCTTAAATACCCGGAAAAGCGAAAGCATGAACTATGACCAAAGACAATTTGTGTCGAAGGTCATCAGTCTACTGTAACCTTTTCAGAGTGATTGTGAGTGAAAAAAAGTTTGCTTAACTTTTGCTTATCAGCTACAGTGATAAACAGAATCCCACTGCTGTGATATCACAGCTCAGATTAACGCGTTAACATTCCCCCAGCTCAGTAGGTAGAGCAAGGAGCTGGCAACATTAGGATCATGGGTTCGATTCCCAGGGAACATGATTTAATACCTAAATGCACTGCGAGATGCTTTGAATAAGCACCTGCCACATACAGTATATGAATACAGTAGATACAGTATACAAATACAGGCTGCTTTTTTAATATTGGACTGGCATCATAAATATGAGTAATGTGTCATGGTTACATAATAAAAATCAATACTTTTGTTACTCAGTGGCAGTTTTTTGTTATGCTGGTGAAGCCTCTTCACATCTCAATAACAATCACTAAGGGCTCTTGATACATTTATAGATCTTCTGTGGAAGGTGCAGGACCACCAAACGCTTTTTGAAGATGGAGATCATTAGTGGACTTGAAGGTTCCTCACCAACGGTTTGCAGCTCATATAAATCAGTCTCATTAGGTTCTCATTAGCACATTCGTTTGTATCGACCATTTCGTTAGTCATACTGTAAAAATGAATGAGCGAACGTCAGCGGACCTCAGATAATGCGCTCTATTGTTCTCTTACAAACAAACGCATGTAAATATGCACCCATGACCACATACCTGGAAAGGAAACCATAGCAACCTCAACTGCCTCACTGCAGACTTACTCACCTTCAAGAAACACATGATGTAACCAGCAGGGCAATTAACAGCCATGCTACTCATTTTCTGGGAAAAAACAGTCTTTTACCTTTGACTGACAGCTCAGTGAGAGCTGGGAGATGAATGACGAGTCGTCAGCAACTTGAAGCTAAAGAACATTTTAAATACAAGATTAACACTGAGCTGCATTAGTTGCCAACAGCTTCATACAAATTCAAATTGTGTGTGTGAATAATGTAAGAACTGTTAGCTATGGTCCCTCATCCCATCTAACAGGAAACATTCTCATAAAGTTGACTAACTTTCTTTTAAATTTATCAAAACGTTCTTGTAGTGATAATAGTCAACATTATATATCATACATCAAAAACATTATTTTTATAGTTAGTGGAACGTTTTAAAAACCATACAGAATTAAACAATACTTAAATACCGTTAATACAATAGCTAACAAACTAGCTAACTTGATATATTTGGTATATTAATTTATTAGATAGATCAACAATACCTGCTGCAGACCGAACCAGCTGACAAGAACGCCGACAGCGCCCCCTGCGGTAGAGTGCAAGCAAAACAATCACACAATCCACGTGTTTAATGCTGTTTTAAAATGTCTTTGTAAACGTCGTACTTAACTTGACAAATCAAAGCGGAAATCGTGCACACAAGCCGTTCAATAGAAAAACTGCTGCAGGTCATTATGGCGGGGAAAATATTCAAATTAGTTTTTTCTAATAATAACTAATAACAATTATTATTCTTACTATTAATTATTAACAAATGTTGATGTAGAATTCCACCGTGTCGTTGCTCTCCAATCACAGCATTTCAGTTATCATTATCATAATTATCACACTGAGCTCAGATTTAAACTATTGAATTACTACCAATACATTACCGATAACTAACGTTAACTGTTGATGTTATTATTTAAAGGTAACTTGTTAAATTTCACATATGTCGTGGTTAACGTTACCAAACGCAAAGGTGAGCTCGCTGCGCCCTCTATCGGTCAGCACGGCCGGCGCAGTTACTCCCCGCTGTGAAGCTGCGCTTGGTGTCTGATGCGACCGCCGTAAAGTCACCGTACCTGCACACGAGCAGAAAAGCAAAATGGATGAGTAAGGATGAGACTGCCCAGCTCTGTCCTTGTGTCGGTCTCTCTGTTTACGGCCGAGACGACGGCTGCTCTGTATCTCAGCACCACGTACCGCTCCGCCGGTGATCAGATCTGGCAGTGCTTCACGCTCCTCTTCACGCTGGTGCCGTCCGTGCTGGTGCAGCTCACCCTGATCTTCATTCACAGAGACCTGAGCAGAGACAGACCTCTGGTGCTGCTTCTTCATATATTACAACTGGGGCCCATAATCCGGTGAGTAGCCAATTTATTAAACGCGTTGCATTTATTGTTCCAAGCCGTTTGCATAATATTGATCGGAATCTCTCAATCTGTCAATGTTACTGATCGATGCCACAAATCACGTGAAATACGGGAGGGGAAAATAACAGGATTTTCCTTGTACGCGCACAGATGATGCACGTGCGTGTTATTTTTGTCATATTTTTAATATTAAGTATTTAAATGTAGCTCACTGTATACAGTCAGGGTGGTCTCGTGGTTTCGTTTTCCTGTAAATATGAAATTTCCTGTAATATGAGCATCGGTCTGTGTGCCATGAACTGCCCAGGGTTAAATTTAGGAGCTTCTCCAATCGCGTAATTACGCACTCCCTTGTTTACGGTATAGGCGCACTGCGAACGCTGTTTGTTTTGAACCTGCTCTGTTCACAGGTCCCCGATCAGTCATACCCACTTCGTGTACTCAGATCGTGGTCAGATTTGTGTTATTTACAGCTTCGATGTCAGTGAGGCCTCAGTGATCTGTTCCATCTAAACTGTGTATTCATTAATATTCCTGCGCATTCCCAGCTAACAGGAACGTTCTCATATCGTTGGCCAACGTTCTCCGAAAGTTGTATCAACATTATCAAAAACGTTTTTGCAGTAACGTTGGTAGAACGTTTTTCTAACGTTATATACATCGTATATCAAAAACGTTGTTCTTATGTTGTTCGTGGAACGTTTTAAAAACGTTACAGAATAACAACTGCTTTAATAGTGTTCTTGTAGCCAAACAAAAAGGTTAATACAACGTCTAAAATAATGCAAAATAACATTTTTGTTACCTATTGGAAACGTTATGGAAACGTTCTTACAACCTAAAATGTTTGCTGGGTAGTTGGTGAATTGATATTGCTGATTCTCTTAACTGAATAATTTAGCAACACAATCTGGCCCATCTTGCTGAGATAAAGACCGCTGTGTTTCAGTCCGGCGGGTCATGTATAATTTAGATGTTTATTTCATTGAGTTTGTGTGAATGGTCTGTGAATGATCCCATGGTCCCTCTTAACACCCTCCATCACATTTTGATGAAGAGCTGTTAGTCTCCTGCACACTGTTCACTGCCGAGGCTGTTGTCAAGCTCTGACAGAGAATACGCTCACTCGACACTTGGCACTTGCCATGTGCTCTTGGAGACCTAGCCTCTGCATTTTAAATGTGCCAGATGGACAGATCGCCCACTGAGGCCTTACAGAACCTGTGTGCTGGGTAATCTAGAACCGGTGCTGGTGAGACCTAGTACAGAATGTTCTAAGGTGTAGGTAGGGTTTAAAGTATAATGCAACGTGGAGGACATAAATACAGGTTCTAATATAACAGAACCTTTATTTTGTCAGCACTCAGAACTGGAATGTTTAATGTCACATATAAATACGCCTGATTTCTCCAAACGGTTGTTGTTTCTGCAGGTGTCTGGATGCTTTCTGTATCTATGGCAGCGCAGGAAAGGCGGAGGAGCCGTATGCCACCATCACCCGTAGGAAGCAAATGCCCCGAGAGGGACAGGCGGAGGAGGTGGAGCAAGAAGTTGGGCAGGCTGAGGGGAAGCTAGTCACCCACAGGGCAGCTTTTTCCCGAACCTCTGTCATACAGGCCTTCCTGGGCTCCGCACCCCAGCTTACACTGCAGCTCTATATCTGTGTGCTGCAGAGAGGGGTGTCTATTGGTAGAGGTGAGACGGAGAGAACCACACACACACACACACACACACACACACACATGGTTTATATACTGTACAAACTGTATATTTTATCCCCCTCACTAACCCTACCTGTAAACCTAACCATCACAGATAACGTTCTGCTATTTTAGATTTTTAAAATAGATCATTCTGTATGATTTATGAGCTTGTTTCATTATGGGGACCTAAAAATATCCCCACAAGGTCAAGGTTTACTGTACTTGTGGGGACATTGTGGGTACACACA
Organism: Botia almorhae; assembly: GCA_036877575.1. Taxonomy (NCBI): domain Eukaryota; kingdom Metazoa; phylum Chordata; class Actinopteri; order Cypriniformes; family Botiidae; genus Botia; species Botia almorhae. Next base: position 9,859 of record JAZGTJ010011835.1, read on the forward strand.
CACACACACACACACAGTGTATCAAGTACATTTTCACACACCTAAAACAGAGTGCTGGGGAGGCATGGGGGTGTAAGTGCTTTTAGACAAACCAAAGCTTATAATCAAATACACTGTGGTGATATTATCACATTATATTGACTTCTAGAGTGTAACGCAGGTTTGATTTGAAGAACTCTTCTTATTCCTGCTTTGTTTTGGTGTATTTTAATCTGGGTTTGTGATGTACAGCCCCCAAAGAGGAGCAATTGTAAACCTACGAGCTTCTGAGCTTCAGTTAATGAGTTTTGTAGGTCCACTTGTGGGATCTTGATGTAATTTTTGGTAATTCTCCACCACATCTATAAAGCATTAAATGTCGAGGAGAGAGTGTTAAAACTGAAATTAAAATAGATTTTTATGTTACTAAGGCCTGTCAGGTATTCGCTGTATAAAATAGGATTCGTTCACAGTATTTAGAAAATTTTCCACATTTAAAAAAGACTAACATGCAATTTAGTCTCTTTATTCTCATATTTTGATTGAAGATTATAAGGACACATGAATTAAAAAAATGATGTGCACAGATAATCATTTACAATAAGCACTGCAATATTTCATTAAAAATAAGAATAGTATATTTTGTTGTCATGGTGACTTAAACTGAAAGTAATTTAAATCTGGTGGATTCAGTCCAATTCAATATTTTTGACGAAACACTTTCTACACTTAAATTTCCTGTGTACAATCTTAACCGTCTCTGTAAACAAAGAGCTGCTTTCCAGCGTCACTCGTCTAAATTTAACACGGTCTTGTGAGCGGTACATTCTTCACACGTGATAAATTGAGCACTAGTGCCAGTGAAAGCGTCAACTTGTGAACTGTCAACTTCCTCTCATTATTTCAAAGACGCACCCTTTGTTACAGAGAACATCAGCTATGATAAATAGAGCTGCTTCAACAACAGACAGAAACATGTTACAAACTGAAGAAAAGATCATAGGCAAAATATCTTGTTTTAGAAACAAAGTCTTTGAAAACAACAGCTGGATTAAATGAATTCAATTGAAGGCTTTATACCACAAAGAACAATCACTCAGAATAAGCAATAAACAACACATACTGACGCTGGAGGCAGTGGGCGCTGAGACCATATTGAAATCTGTGATTTTTAAAGTTTAAAATCTGGAAATATCCCGAATTTAGTTGTGCTATAAAAATATGTTAGGATATAAAATGAGGAAGAAATATGTGGGATTCTTGCACTGTGTTTAGGTCACTAATTAAACAAACAAAGTTGTGGCCTTCTTTGTCAGAAAGGGCAGATTTCCTTCCTTGTATTGAAGCACAGAAGATGCTTCTGGAACATTTTCAGATCATGCTGGGATAACAGATCGTCCGGTTCTGCTCAGAGCTGCGCAGTTCATGCAGCCCGAGCGCAAACTGTCCCTAAAGCGATAGAGAAACATTAAGAAAAATTTGCGTTTGTGTAATTTTTTAGTTCAACTTTTTAAATTGTTATTCTGATAACGTTTAATGTACATTTTTGTAATGATAAAACATGGCTGCTCCCATAGCAACAGTCACACTACACTGAATACTCACCCAGCATGAGTTACAGGTCCTGCCTAACAGATTCATGGTCTGTCCTTGAAAGCAGTATTGCAGATGACAGATCATAATGAACAGTGAATCAGTCTGACCCCATTACCCATGAAACACAGGGCAATGAAAGCATGACTCTGTGTCATTGAGACTGACAAGGACTGTGTTAGTGCTGCTGGATTTAGGCCTGCAGGATATCTGTGTTTGTTAATCTGATGTTAATACAATGAATGAGGCTATTGAGTTTGTTCGATAGCTGATAGCACTTAACCACATTGTTTGTATTGAATTCTAACCATTTTTTTCAGTTTTTGAAGGTCTCATTTATGCTTTGGTTAAGTATCAGCTTAATCTCTGATGTTTTCCCTACAGTCGCATAGGACAAATAATAATAATCACAAATAAAACAGCAGTTGAAGCTATAAAATGAATTTGAGCATTTAAATGCAGACTCTTCACAATTGTTAGTTTTGAGCTCCAGAGGAGAAACATGAGGCTTTTGTTTCAGGAGAAAAATTTAGAGAACATCTACATCAGTTTTCCTTGTAATCCAGTTCCTGTTTAGAAGAAAACCACTGAAATCTTATTAAGACCTCATTTGTGATTTTTCTTTCCAGTGAGTTTATAATACAGATTCACACTGATAATCACATGTCACTCTTCTCGTTCTCTGAACAGGTACATTGATGGTCATCTCTCTGCTGTCCATCGTATACGGGGCCCTCCGCTGCAACATCCTGGCCATCAAGATACGCTACGATGATTACGAAGTTTCCGTCCATCCGCTGGCGTACCTGTGCGTGTTCCTGTGGCGAGGGTTCGAGATCGCCACCCGCGTGGCCGTGCTGGTCCTCTTCAGCTCCGTGCTGAAGGTGTGGGTTCTTCCGGTGGTGTTGGTGAACTTTCTCCTGTTCTTTCTGTACCCCTGGGTTCTCTTCTGGAGCAGCTGCTCTCCGTTCCCCGAGAACATTGAGAAGACGTTGACCCGCGTGGGAACCACTATCGTGCTCTGCATGCTCACCTTCCTGTACGCAGGAATTAACGTGTTCTGTTGGTCTGCCGTGCAGCTCAGACTGGATGACCCCGATCTGATCGACAAGGGCCAGGCGTGGAGACGGATGGCTGCGTATTACTCACTTCGTTTGGTGGAGAACACGGGGCTGATCTTGATGTGGTACACATACCGCACTGAGTTCTACCAGTGGGTGGACGCCCCCGTGCTGGAACTTCTGCTGCTGTTGGGTTATGCCACGGCGCTTTTCTTCATGTTACTTTTTTACCAGTTTTGCCACCCATGCAGGCGGTTGTTCTCATCCAGCCCCGCCCAGGGCTTCTGGGAGTGCTGCGGAACCCTCTGCCTGCTGCGCGGGACCCTCTCCCAATCGGACTCCATGAGGAGCAAGCCCCTGTCTGAGCCATTAGGAAAAGAGGTTGAAGACGATCAACCCTGTGTTACCAAAGGGAACATGGACCAGAGTCTGTGCGTCTAAGTAAAACAAACTTAAGTACGTTGTCTTGAAGTGCCCGATTAAGGATCAAAAGGGATCAGCGGCCAATGAAAATGCTTGTTGCGATCTTCTGATCCTGGAATGTATGCAGCGACTTTTGTTGCTCTTGAAGTTTTTGAAAATGAACTTTTGTCTTGTTTGGTTTACAAGGCAACCGAGCCAGCATGGTGCATGTGAAAATCTTTCAAATGAAAAATGGCTGCTTTTGTCATGTGACGTGGGGGTGCGCTCTCCCTTGCTCTGTGTGTCTGTAACTATTGTCAAAATTTCTTAAGTCTGTATTCATTTAAAGCACCGATTTATTTAAAAGATTGCATCTGCATAAATATTAAGCTTTTTAATCGCAATTTAGGGGAATCAAATTATTATGTTATTTAGCAAGCACATAAAAAATCAAGTACATGACAGATCAGTGTTTAACATGATCTTACTTTACCCCAATTTACAAAAGTAAGTTTATAATAATGATTCATAATTTAAGCTGTCGGGTCCGATTTCAAAGGAAATTTCAATTTGGAATCATTTAATGTATGTCTGTATGTATGTAAAGTTAAGTTACCTGCAATTTTATGATTCAAACCGAGATGGCGATAGAGAGGCAAAAGTTACGGATTGCAGCTTTCATTCCGTCATACCGAGAACGCGGTAATATTAAGATTGTGTTATTCATCATAATTGGTTCTAGATCACACTAATTAAAAATAATATACAGCATGATAACACAAACTTATACGTGTTTGCTGTAAATGCTTTGAAAATATGATGACTTGTTAGCAGCACAATTTTAAGGGTTGGATTCCCAGGATCTGTATAATCCTGTAAAAATGTTTCAGTGGTTTAATTTGTTTCTTATTCTTTGTTTACAATTTGCACTTGTCTCATTTTGGGACCTTGTTTGCACATTATTCACTACAATTTTGCTACAAAGAGTAAAGAAGAAACGACATTTCCAATACAGATTGTTTCATAACTCTGCTGCCCTCTTGTGGGGGGATGAATGGCTTGAGTTTATTTTGCAGACAGTGTACAGAGGACGTCACTGCTTTTAATACTGTATGTGCAACTGTCGGCAAAACCTCATACTAAATAAAGCAGAATGATTTTTTTTATCGATGGAAATTACAGACGTTTTTTTCCTGTTTTCTTTCTGTTAGGGGCTGCATTCATTTCCTGTGTGCATACTTCCCTCTGTGTGGCCAGTCAGTTATCGATTTTTTTATCGATTATAACTTCAATTCATTTACCATTTTAAATGCTCAGGGGAATGAATATAGAATGATGCAGAGAAATATGATTACTTTCATAAAAAACAAAACACGACAGCTCTGACAAACTACAGAGTAACACCATAAAAAAAAACAAAGAAGACAAAAACAGAGAAGTGAGATTTATTTCCCTGTCACACCTGACCCGCCCACCTTACGTTGGGGAACTTGATTTGATTGGTTTCTGTTGTGTTCACGTTTGTGAGTGACATTTACGGACCTGCTTCACTGCCTTATAAACCAAATTCCCTTCAATCGTGTGGCTTCTTCAGACGGTCTCTGTGTTCTGCCTCCTGCTCTCTCTTTCCACACAAAGCATCATGGGAAACTTTGCTGCGCATGAAGGACTTTCTCTTTTTGTTATCGTAAGCTGTTGAAATTGTGCTTTAGCTTTGTCCTCTCCATGAAATGAACCTGTTGTTGTTAATATCTTTACATTACATTTACGTTGTATTTTAAATGTGTGTGCTGAAAATATCCAGTTTAGTTTTTCACAGGCATACTGTATTTACTGTATAGATTTCCACTCCTGATTTATGACGACCGCTTGTGTACATCAGTTGGTCAATTGTCTTCATTGTTTCTGTGTTTCAGCTGGCATGGCTCGGCATCAATACGTTTCTCTTTGTGCATTTTTACATGGCGTTTTTGATTGACAGGTACTACTACACTAGAGTTATCCTTGGGGTGAGTGTTAAAGCATTTTTGTAAGATACCTTTATCTATTTATTGTTTAATACCTATAAATATAATGCAAATACAATATTCAGTGAATGTTTTTATTGAATGTTGTCTGTTCTACCTTCATGGTTTACAAAGTTCTTGAATATAATTTAAAAATACATATACATATGTGTTGTGTGTGTGTTTGTGTGTGTGTGTGTATTCACACTCAATACAGAGTTGATGTTTAACCCCTGAGTTCTGAGCTCATACAAACAAATATTTTGTCTTGTTCTGGTTTTTGATGCATCAGTGCGTGTGCTGTTCAGATGCTGGAGCCTGAAATAGGAAATGAAACTCATTCTTTTTCTCTCTCTCTCTTTCTGTCTGTCACGGCTGTGTTTCCAGCATGCTCTCTCTTGGGCCCGAGCTTCAGCTGCCTGTCTGAACTTCAACTGCCTGCTGATCCTGCTGCCTGTCTGCAGGAACCTGCTGTCATTCCTGCGAGGATCCATACAGGTCTGGAGAAAACATCCGAGCAGGAGATCTGAGATAAGCTTCATGTTATAAAATGAAACTGTGGGAATCTCCTCATTAACTCTGTGTGTGTGTGTGTGTGTGTGTGTGTGTATGTGTGTGTCTGTATCTGTGTGTGTGTGTGTGTGTGTGTGTGTGTGTCTGTATGTGTGTGTGTCTGTATCTGTGTGTGTCTGTGTGTGTGTGTTTACAGTGCTGTAGCCACACTGTGGCTCGTCAGCTAGACAGGAACATCACTTTTCATAAGCTGGTGGCTCACATGATTGCTTTTCACACAGGTAGGAGAAACACTTTAATTTAGTATCTCATTCATTCTCGTGTGATACTTTTAAATCACATTTTAAATCGTTCTGAACTTGAAATGTTTATTTTTTTTATGACATAACACAAAATCATGCACATATGATGACATTTCATCGATATCCCAGCTCACAATTTTAGGTTGTAAAAACGTTTCCCTAATGTTTTTATTAAGTAACAAAATTGTTAAAAATGCTATTTTAAATGTTCTAGGAACACTCAAAATGTTTGGTTAAATTGATGTTTTGACATTATTATATGATGTTTTAATTGTAACATTTTTTAAACATGCCACCAACTACTAACGAATAAGGTTTTAACATTAACATTAGAAAGCCAGTCTACCAACGTTAAGAGTACTACTGACTTTCAGAGAACGTTAGCCAGCATTCTGAGAACAGTCCTGTTAGCTGGGATATTAAGACATGGCCGTTGCCTCACTGTCCATCTCTCGTATATTCTTAGCGATCCACATCATAGCTCATCTGTTTAACTTTGAGAGATTCATGGACTCTCAGCTCATGGTCAACAGCAGCTCTCTGCCTTACGTTTTATCTCAGATCGGCAACAATGACAACAGATCTTACCTGAATCCCATCAGATCCAGTGAGACGGTGAGTCTGTTCTGCCCACACATTACACATGTAAGCTCTGGATCTGATCTCTGGATCTGATCTCTGGATCTGATCTCTGGATCTCACTCTGGTGTGAGATTGGACTCCAAACCTCAGATGTATACAAAAAAACATCTTTGGATCTCTGTTTTCCAGAACCCAACGATAG